>JAQFZT010000934.1:0-18896 GCA_034696325.1 Camisiidae sp.
GCTGAATCGAATGATATCACTCTCGACTTCCTAGCCCCCCGGGAACACTCCCATACCGCCCTGGGCGTAGGTGACCTATATTTGTTATAAACAGAGACGGGAATTTCGTCAAGAAATTATGAGTTTATAGAACAATGATTTATAAAATATTTTATTTCTGCAATAATTACATCTTAATTAAATATAGGGTGTTTCAGCCGAATACGAGGATTTGAAACTCTAATAACTTTTTTGTGAATCAACCAAAAATAAAAAATTATTTACCATATTTTGAAATAAAATTTTTATTATATGTCCAGAAAATGACCATTTTATTAGGCGCATTCATCTATTCTTTGGCAAAAGTTCACTTTACTTAAAAAAATTTTATGCAGAAGTCTTAAAAAATACGTTGACACTACTTAAAAATCACATAAAACTAAGATGATTCCACGTCTGATAAAAGATGTGCAAAAAACTTGTAGATATACGCATGTCTTCTAATAAACAGGAGTTGAAGTATCTTATTCTAGACTTATGTATGTCTTAAGCTCTACACATTCAAAGGTCTCATTTAAAAAGTTGATAAATTATTATAAGATAAGTGAAAATATTAATTAATATGAATTCAAATCTATTGAAAGAAATTTTGACATATCTTAATGGTTTCTTTATTAATAAGCGCAATTATTTCAATTAAAACCAGAAAATATACATTTTTGTAATCATAAAGGCATTATATGAGATGTTTGACAACAATTCAAATAATGATATTTAAAATTTTACTTAAAACTAAAAGTGTGCTTAATAAACAGTTGAATGCGCTTTCAATTGTTTTCAAAATTAATTCTTTAATAACTTTTGAACGATATTTTTGACTTTCTTTGAGAATTTCGAATAAGACCACTTTCATTAGTAATCTTTCAATATTTCATCGGAGACCTGCCAGAACCTCATGAGGAGTGTCAAGACAAAAGTACGTTAAGCAGCAGATAATGTCATCCTATCGGTTATAAATTAATTTCATAATTTCACTTATTTATCATACTTTGAGTTCTAAAAGTTTCATTTATATTAGATTTGTAGTTTTAAATTTATAATCAAATAAATAATTTCCGGATTTCTGAATCCATAAGTTAATAAAAAAGTTATTAAAGTTTCAAATCCTCGTATTCGGCTGAAACACCCTTTTTTAGAACCCATTGAAAAGACATAAAATTACAAGAAATCATTAAATTTCAAAACTTATAAAGCTTGCGGTGTAACTTACCCACACCTTGTCCTATGTTAACACTGATAAGATAGTTATTTTTTAAACATCCTTAATATTGTTTAATGAAAAAACCAATAAAATGAGATTTTGACGACAGTTTAAATGACTTGAAAACACGGAATTATTTAAGTTTCGGTTAAAGCATTGGCGCGAATTCACATATTTTTTACCAATAAAAAATTCTTCGATTCAAAATATTGTCAAGAAATGTTAATTTAGTAGAAGATTAATGGACAGATTCGCAGTAGACAAACATTTACTTAATCAAAGTTATATTTTAATACTTCTCTACATTTGTTATAACCTAAGTTATAACAATGTTAAAAATTATTAGACATAGTGTGCACACTAACTACACATCAGACATACTGCTCTAGTAAAATTCACATTACTTTTATATATTATATTATAAGCTTCTATTGTCTATTTATAGAGATATAAAATCACAAAAACAAAGCCATTAATTTTATTGCTTTGTAAAAAGGAATAAAGTTATTGTCTGATCTATGTCTGAAATGTCTGCAAAATCACATAGTTTTACAATATTGACACTTTCTGAAATTCTATTATACTTTTATCATTTTTGCGAATTGAGATTTTTTTTTGACAATTATTACAAGATTGTTATCTTTAACTGGTCTTCAACTGTTGGCAGAGAGTTTAAAGAATTTAAATGTTGTATTTCAACATTATTGCAAACTCTACGGAGCGTGATCTCTATAAAAAGGAACGACTTGAACACTCATATATCTATGAATATTGATCACTCCATATGCTATGTTCGGTATTAATTTAAAGCCCAATCTTTATCTATCTATTGATATATCTTGCAAAGTAATAGATAATTCAATTCAAATTTTATAATGTTTTAACTAAACGTCTATCTTAAACATGTTTCCAAATTGGTGTTTAGAAATAAATTTGAACGATCTTTAATTGATCATAACTTTAAGTGAGCGACATATCAAATAATTGATTAAAGATTGAGCTTCAAATTGATAAAGAACATTGCATATAATTGATCAATCAATATTCATAGAGATATTAGCGTTCAAATTCGTTTCATCTCATAGCGATCACACTCTGTATTGACGTCAAAATATCAAAAGTTTATAACTCCTGAACTACAATATAATTGAAGTGTTTAATCATGTCAAAAATTATAAAAAGAATAAATATTATACAAGTCTTTCATCATTTATTACACTACAAGTTGAAATAATGGCTAACTATTCAGTATTGTTATCAAAAAATAATTTTATTGGTATACAAGTATGTTTTTATTTGAAGCATAAGATAAAGTCTGGTTATCTAAACGTCGTTCCAATATTTAAAATCTAATTTGAGTGTCAGAAAGTTTAAGCCATTAATATTAATTGAGTGACGAAATTTTTAAAATAATTTCGACAATGATTGAAAATTTTCTTGTTCCCTCTTTTCTCGAATTTGCGAGTTGTAAAACATTTGAGCAAATAATTAAAAGATCACACACTCTCTCCTTTAGTAATCTACCCAAAAATGTATATTTTAAATGTGAAATAAATGCGAAAAGAGGTGAAATGTCATATTAGTGAGCCATTTTGGCTCATCACTACAGTCCTTATGGACCAATTCTATACCAATAGTTGGAATACCAATTCTGTACTATTCCTACTATATCTCAACTCATATTAATGACTGACTTAAAGTCTTATTTTTATCATTCAAAGCAGTCATAGGATTCTTTCCTTTATTTAATTGAATGGAATTCAAGTGTATTCTTTTCAAAAATTCTAATTAATAAACTATTATTTAAAATAACACTTTTTTGAATGCAGTCAGTAATATAATATTTTTAATGTGTTATTATCACAAAAAAATAATAATCACATATAAATAAAACCGATACTATTCTGTGACAAATATTCATAAGAATGGAGAAGTTTATCTCCTCGTTGTCTACATTTGATAACAATAAAATGTTTTAATAGTTATAGCAAAAACACATATTTCATATGCAAATTTTACATCTAATATTTTTTGTATTATATAGAGTGAGCCTTATAACTTGTGTTGGTATTGTAAATGAACAATTAATAAAGACCTGAAAACAACTTTCATGATTTTTACAATCAAAGTCTCCAATAGTATAAAAATTGATAAATAAAATTTTAAAATCATTGACAATAATTAAAGTATTGTTGGCTACAGCCAGATTTGCATTTTCGGCATGAAGTATAATATTTTCAAAAAACTGTAATCATATGTTACAATATTATTGATGTCAAAAGATATGAAGATTTATTGTTTCTAAATTTTAGCAATAATGGAGTATTTAATTGTATGAAAAAGTTATAAAAAGCATAATGACACAGCTCTTTCATCATTCAAATTCATAATTCCTTAAATATTACTTTATGGTTTGTAATACTGCATGTGAGTCAGTCTTGTTATCTAAAAATAACATTAATTTTACTGATATGCGACATATTTGAAGCAAGAACTGAATTAAAGTTGGTTTCACTATTCTGAATCTCATTTGAGTGTTAGAAAGGTTCAGTACATTTATACTAATTGAGTGATACAATTTTTTCGATAATTTGTATAATGTTTATTAATAAACTTTTTCTAGTGCTTCCTTTTCTCGCATTAACGAGTTGTAAAACATTGCATCAAAAAGTTGGAAAACCAAACACTCTGTCCTTTAATAATTTACACAAAAATGTATACATTAGAGGTGGAACGAATGCGAAAAAGGGTGAAATACCTTATCAATGCGCTATTCTGGCTTATCACTACAATCATTTCGGACCAATTTGTGGCTGTACTATTCTAAGTCCATACACTGTTATAACTGCTGCACATTGTGCAGAAAAGTAAGTAATTTAATACAAATATAAGGCAATCATATAATTTTTCTCGAAAATTAATTTAATCTGTTATACAGGTAGAGTATGAATTATATAATCATTGCGAGAAATACAATCAAATCACATTTGTTAGTTTATAATAATTAACTAAGCATAACGTGTTTTACATAACTTAAATAATCAATGAGCTATAAATGAGCCTCAATGGATTATAAAATTTCTTAATTAATTATCATGCTACATTTTCGAAATAATATAGCAAAATTTGAGTTTGAAAATTATTATTTAATTTTATTAAATATTCAAATTGTACGTATTCTTATAAATATATATATACCTTATGCAGGCTACGTACAGATCCTCTAGAGAACGCAGTACGGTATGGCACTTTGAAAGTCGAAACTGGTTCTCCTAATATATATTTGGAAAATGATTTAGTAATTGATAGAATAACAATTCACCCAAAATATAATACCACTACAGCTGAGAATGATATAGCACTTGTAATAGTGAAAGAACGTATGAAGTTGAATAGATTAAAAGCTGCCAAAGCATTGCTCCCTTCTGAGGGATACGATCCAATTGATGGCACGAATGTCACTGCTTCTGGATGGGGTCTCGAAAACAGCTACGAATATATACAACCAACAAAGTTGAAGAAACTATCTATTCAAATTTTCAATAGAGCTGAATGTAAATTAAGATATGGTTACGCCACTGATAACATTAATCTTGTAACAGATACAATGATTTGTGCTGGAGGTGCAGATGAGAGCGATGAAGGGGTTTGCGAAGTAAGCAATTTTATAAAGAGTTCTACAAACAATATCAATAAGCAATAGTGTACTGTATCTATACTATTCATAATTAATTTATGACGTTTGATTAGGGTGATTCAGGTGGTCCTCTTGTCATAGGCTATGGAAGGCAAGCAACGTTAGTGGGGATAGTATCTAAAGGTGTTTGTGGAAGGTCAGGACGTCTTGGATATCCTGGTATCTACACCCTCGTCAGTAAATTCTTAAAATTTATTGAAGACAATAAAGTATGATCGATAAAAAATGAATTGTCAAAGACATTTTTAAAAAATTTCATTAAGGTTTTGTGAAGCAATTATTTATGTTTTATCAATAAGGACTACTAATGATCAATTAAATACTTGTTTACTAGACATTTTGTATAGATCAAATAATCTTAATAGTCATTGGTAGAAGTTTTATTTAAAGTACTGCTATTATCTATTTACTCAATCAATATCATTAAGATAATATACTAAGAATGATTTTTGTATCTATCGATATATATTTTTTATCATTGAATTTCACTCTTTTCCGAAATAAAAACAGGTGTTTATCAAATTATTTTTTGATGAACAGAAAATATGAAAACTGCAAGAATCTTCAAAATAATAAAACACTTTTCTATATGTTTCAAAAGAGTAAAATTTAATTTTATTTAATATAATTCTTTTATTTATTTGTATAAGCAAACTTATCAAGATAAGTAAAGCATAGTTAAATATTTCAATTATGAGCTAGAATAAAAGCGAGTAAAAGCATGTTTAAAATAAAAAATTTGTTTGTTAAACTTGAGGAAGATGAATTATAGCATTCAACTAGATTTCTTGGATAATCTTTACAATAATATAATTCCAATTGCTGTTGTTGTAGAGTAAAACCTTCCTCTAGTATTTGTAATTCATTGGTTGAACATTTATTTTCAACGACTTTCTTTATGCAGCACATTTCGCCCCACATTCTTAAGCAATAGGATTTAGTTGTAAAATTAAAGCAATTCCATTCTAAACAAGACTCTTCTGCACATTCAATTAAATTATTATTAATTGATTCTCTACAAACATCTTTAAATCCTAAATTATTTGAATTAAGATGTTGTAATGAAATTTTTGTACCCTCCAAAAGAGTGTTTTCAAAGCAAAGAACTGATGCAATCACTAAGAAATTTATTAAGGTAAATAAAATATCCATCTTAATATTTTAACAGTTTCAACTCGACTAAACTTATAAAAAAAATCACATGAATGTTATCTACAAGTTCTCTACATTTAGCAAAAGAATTTTAATTTCGTTTTAATGACCAATAAAAGAACATAAATTCTTGAGATAAAAGTTAATGAATTGATTGAAACTTTAATAAAAAATTTGACGTAATACAAAACCTTTTGTTTGCATTCTACTTATACTGTATATAGTAATTTAGTTAAGAGAGTCCAGTTGGCAGCCGTACTCTGTAGTCAAGATATTGTCACAAATATTTCTTTCGTGACTCGGAGATCATTAGTGTTGATGAAAATAAAGTTAAATATTAAATTTTATGTACGATTTGTCACTAGACATAATCCTGATCAAACGTGGGGACTACAGTGTCTGATCGATCAGGCGGATACCTGGAGGCTCTAAGAGTCTCCAACTGAGTTTCCGGAAACCTTTTGGGCAATTAAGTGCAATTATTCCTATGATCTTTGTACTTACTTAAAGATCCTTTGATGAAATGAAATGACCAACAAAATTGTTAATATAGAATAAACACTCAAATTTATTGATAGTTTTAATATAGTTTTACAATATGATTTTCCATAACATGAAAACTAGATTAACTTACTATAATAAGATCAAGAGCTTAAATAAGTTTTCATTGCTCTATTTAGTATAATCTCATTACTACATCATGAGAAAAACAACATATTGAATAAATAAAGATAAAGCATACAATACAATTTCATTCAAGTATTAAAAGTTTAATGACTCAACATTAACTGTTTTTGATAAGATATATTATATAGTTTCTTATGTCATTCTATTTTTAAATTCACAATATTTAAAATTCATAATTTTCCAGTTTGATTAAGATGTTAAAAACTGTAATCAGAAATATTTTCTACCTTTCTATGACAAATTTTGGTTCAAGAGTATGTGATTCAATCACTTATCATAACCTATTCTCAATCAGAAACTTTTTGCTCACAAACTGAATGCAAACTATACATTATCTTATATAACTACATTGGAGTTCTTTTAATCGTTACGCATTAACTAATGGCTCGACCTATTCAAACAACTAGAAAAATCCTCATAATTAAAAGTAACATACAAATTCATTCCATCCCATGTTCGTCTGACTAGTGAAATCTCTATAATATTTTTATTCATTATTACATATATTTTCAATTTATATCATTTTTGACTATAATCAACCCGTTTATTATTAGTTTTATCCATCACGTATTCGTTACTCAATTTTAATGGAAACGCTATGTAATGCTGTTTTAAATTTATGAAATTCATTTTTCGACTACTCTTACCTCTTAATCAGTTATATATCTCTTAATACAAGAGCATGAAATGAAATAAACTTATTATTCTCAATTTTGAGTTTATGTAAAATATCTTGAATCAAAATGTTCGAGAATTTTTTCCCTTCAATTTAATTAAATCATTAATTAATTTTGGATGATTAAACACTTACAAGTTTAAATTTATATTTTTTAAGATTTTAATAAACAAAACTATTCGAGATCAACAATTTTATAAACAAAGATGTATTGACTCTATTTTGTAAAATGATATGTCACTTGATTCAGAAATATGAATCACCAGTGCAGTTGTAGTTTTCCATTTAATACTGAAAATTTTCTTATGTTTTCATTGTGTAAACAACTTCTATTTATTCAAAATGCGTTGTAAAATAAGAAGACAGCATTGTATTTTATATTAAAATTTTCCATTAATGCTAAAATAAAAAAATCTCATGCTTTTGAACAGTAGGTTTTGAAATAAATGTACATCAAAAGCATAATTTTAAACCTTAAAAATTAAAGTGTTATAGTGTTTAAGCAATAGATTTTAAGACAGTTAATGTTAATGATGATAGTACTAACAAAAGTTTTAAATTTATTTTTCAATATGACGGTTCAATTCTTCATAATGATGTCAAACGAATATTTGGTAGTATAAGTGGTATTTCTATTCAAGGCATTTGTCTTACTATTATAAATGAAAGAATATTTCCTTTTAATGAATGAACTGAAGAAGTTTATCAAACAATAAGATCTGAATCAGAATAATCTTCGACCACAGCTGATGGTAACACTAATTTAAATAATATATTGAAATATTTATTATAATTCTTAAAATCATTAAAAATATTTCAGAGAGAGAAAAGAAAATAAGAGAACAGATGGAGATATATCGCAAGTCTTTCTCCAAAAATCCAAAAATATGCGAAGTCAGGAGAAAAACTAAAGTGAGTGTTATATTCAAACTTATCTACATTAAAGTTTTAAAAAATACAATTATATTCAAACTTAAATATTTATCATTAAAATTATTATTTAAAAACAGACATTAATTTTTCACATGATTTAAACTTAAATTTTCACATATATTAATAGCGAATTATTCTCCTAATTTGAATGATCATCTCATTTCATTCATGTTTAAATGTTTCTCAAAACTTGAAAAAAGCAAAAGAGTAAAAAATATTTAGTATGAACCATTCCCAATTTGTGGTCTTCAGCTTAAACCTATTAAAAATTTATATTGAATAAATAGAATTATTTTTCCAACAACGTTAATTCATTCATGTTATTTTTAAAAAATAAATATTTTTTATTTCAAAGATCGAAATTGATAAACCAATTAAGTTTTTTATTTGCTGGAAAAATATTGATGACTTTTTGTTAGAAATGGAAAAGGTCGCCATCAGTTTATAAATTTTACTGACTCTAAAAACATAACTGTTATCTGATCAAATATTGGAAAAATGAATTTCTCTATATTTTTCTGATAACAAGTCAATTAAAGGCAGCAGATCAGACTTTAAATTTAAATTACAATATCAAAATGGAAAACAATTGAAGATTTCAATGATCAGGAAGGAGAAAAAATAAGTTTCAATGAATGGGTGGAAAGTTTCGGGAAAAATCATCAGATTTGAAATTTTATCTCATTTCTGAACAAAAGAAAGGGAGGACTGAATCCGAACAAATATATATTGATTCATATGAAAGTATTGAAGAAGAAGAAGTTGGAAAAGAATCACCATCTAAAATGCTAGAAAAGTGAGGAAGAATAATAAAATTATAATGAGCTGAATCATTATAATTCTTATATTTTTCTAAGATTGAACAACACTATTGATTCAACTGATTTTGAGAATATTGAATTTTGCAAAGATACAGATAATACCAATTTAGTAATAGATTATTATATCTATAAAAACTTATTCAGAGGAATGTGGTTCGGAACAGATGTAAATATAAAAGTTGTAACTCACAAAAACAAATCAAGACTTCTCCGATATTATGATTCTGAGGTTTTGAGAAATTCTCGATTACGACATCCGAATCTTATAATGCTTATGGCTACTAATATTCATAAAAGCAATTTATATTTATTATATGAGTTTCATGATTCACAAAGCTTGCATTCAATTATGCTTGAAGATCCTCAATTACATGAATTACACCGAAACGAGAAGTTAAGAAATAAAATTGGATTTGAACTGCTAAAAGCTATCAGTTATTTATATAACTTGAAACAAGCAATATATCATCGCTCAATTAGACCTGTTAATATTCTAATCAGAAAAATAGGCAATAATGTCAAATTAACTGATTTTGACTTTCAAATTGAGCCATTTTCTATCAATACAAGCTATTTAAATCGAGTTCATCAATTCTGTTCTCCTCATCATCTCTTAGAAAATTTTAATAGATCTGAATATGATGACATTTGGTCATTTGATTGTACTCTTTTTTATTTATTCACAGGAGTTTTCGTTTGGAAATTCAATATTCTTGCAAACCCTGAAGAAAGTGTTGAGCACATTTCAAACAATATGAAAAACAAGATAATCTCCGAAAATATTAATTTTCTTTCGCAAATTAATCGCTTTTATGTAAGAAATTGTTTAACTTATAAATGAAAGCGATCAGTTTTCTGCATTAAGACTATTGAACCTCTTCGGAACTCCTTTTGCTAGAGGTGAATAATTATCTTTCTTCAAATTGTATAACATTATTGAAAGGATTTTGTAGAACATTTCAAATACTGATCAACGAAAAATTAACAAATTTTCTAATAAAAATTGTTATTTTAATCAAGAATTTATTATCAAACATTCAATTATATTATCATTAATATAAAACATGTAATAACCATAATATAAACATTATATCATTTTAGGAGTTAAATTTTGATACCATAAACAGTTTTACTTATTCAAAATAAGTATTTGTAAATAATCAGATGATATATGATATTATAGACTTCAATAATCTCAACATAATAATATCATTTGAAGAGTTAAATGTTGATACAATCATATAATATATTTTTAGTATTTTAATTGAGAAAATTGATTTTGTTCTGAAACTTTAAATATTTTGTCAAATTAAAAAAAACTAAATGAAAAACTAATTTCTCACTTATTTATTAGATGTTTGATATTTTATTATTAATATTTAAATCTTGATATATAATAAGCTGAAAATCCATTTAAAATTTAAATTTAATCTTATTATTTCAATACTTTTGCTTATTCAAATTGTAAATTCTAAATCAGTGGTGAGCAACCTTTTCCCCTCGGGGGCCAATTTAAAAAGCTCAAACCCTGTGCGGGCCGCAAGCCAAATGATAACAATAAAATTGATATATAATAATATGGGAGTCGATCGTTTTATCGAAAATCATTATATCAAAAGTACGCTTTATGGAAAGTACTTTTTCACGAAAATCGCCTTTAGTATTAACCAGGATTAGGGATGACAAGTCTCCAGCTTTGATACCATATCTCCAGCCTTCATATCAGGTCAAAGCTGGAGATTGAAAATTTTTTCTTTGGTCCCCCCTTTGGTTTTCAGGCTAATGATGAAAAATTTTTGAAAATTATCCTTTGATACCCCCTTTAAAAAATTTTCTCCAGCTTAGACTCCAAAAAGAGTTGGCATCCCTAACCAGGATACATCACGAGGAGGTAGGTGATATGTATCCCACCCCACCTCAGCCCAAATTAGGACCAATAATTTTATTTTTTTAAGTTTTTATATTTTATTACCCTTTTTTGCATTTTTAAAATTTTATGACCCTTTTTTGTATTTTTTGTAAATTTTAAATATTTAATAATTAACATCTTGACCCAATAATATATACATATTGATTAAATTTTATTTTATATTTTCAAGTAACACAAATTATTAGTATTAATTAATACATGAAAAAAATACTATTGCACATTCTTACGATTTACACTTTTAATTTGATGGATGGAAAAACGTCAGTGAGAAGTTTGGCACTGCTTCTTTGACACCAATTTCTCAATATCTGGGCGTATCAGAAAAGCAACAACTCGGAGGCAGCTCTCTAATCTTTCATCGTCGAGTCTGTTTCTAGATTTACTTTTGACAACTTTCATCTTTGAAAAGAACTGTTTACAAAGATATGTGCTTCCGAAAAGGCTTGCTCTGTCGCTCATGGACACTAAGCACTAGAGTTTATAAAAGTCAAGAAGTCGAACATGTCGAAATTTGTCCCTTAGGTCCGTATTGTACTTTAAATCTATTATCTCCATTTGAAATTCGACTAGAACAGTTTCAACGTTAACGTCAATTGGTGTTAAAAATAAACTGAAAGTGGCCTCATACATGCGAAAAAATTGAAAGCGAGAGTTGAATTCTTGTTGAAGAATCTGAATTTCTTCCGCGTACTTATTAGTATCAGTTGGATTTTCCTTTCTTAGAATGGAAAGTGTACCATATTTTTTGACCGAAGTTGGAGTTTCCACAACCGAAGCTTACACTCGAACGCTTTTATTTTGTTTATTTTATTTCATTGATGAGATGATTCGCCCCTTGCAGGTTGATATTCAACTCATTCAAGTATTGTGTGATATCAATGCAGAATGCAAAGTCGCACATCAACTATCACTAAGTTGAGGAAAAGGCTTTCCCTTCATATCCAGGAATAACTCAATTTCCGACTTTAAATCATACACACGTTTAAGCATCCTCCCACAACTCAACCAACGAACTACTGTATAGTAGAGAACATCCCAGTATTCAGATTCAATATCACTCAAAAAATCTTTAAATTGGCGATGATTCATTCCTTTTGATCTAATGTAGTTAACGAGTTTTGCAGCCACTGTAACAACATTGATCATTTTGATGGATTTCGCACAAAGATTTTCTTGTTGTGTCAAACAATGGCATACAATCAAATTGCGGCACATTGCACCCTTCAAGCCTTTGTGATAAGCTCAGACACCATTGTTCTTTCCGGTCATAGATGGCGCCCCATCCGTCGCTACTTCAACTAGTTTCTGTATTTGGATATTCAATCTTTGTAGCACTTTGTTGATTTCTTCATTAAAATCTGCACTTGTAGTGGTCTCTTTCATTGGCATTAAAGCAGCTAATTCCTTAGTTACATTGAATTCCATGTCGATTCCTCGAATAAAAACAGTAAGTTGCGCTGTGTCGCTCACGTCTGTGCTTTCGTCCATTGCTAAAGAAAACAATTGAAAATTAGCTGCCGCCGCTTTTAAGGTTTCTTCAATGTTGTTCGAGAGTTCCTCGATTCTTTTTGCAACGGTGAACCTTGATAAACTAATTTTAGAAATTGTGTTTTTTATCAGGAAATGCAACATCTGCAACTGCCTCCAAGCATTCTTTTATTATTTCCTCGTCGCTAAAAGGTTTCATCTTTTTCGCTAAAATTTCAGAAACCACATAAATAGAACGCACTGCAGTGTCTGATTGTAATGTTGCGCCTTTGAATAAATTTTGCTGTTGAGCAAGGCTCTTTTGAAGCAGAGTTACCTTGTCTCTCCTGGATTGACCTTGTATGCCACTTAATTATGATGCGTGTTTTGTTCTGTAGTGCCTCTTGATATTGTATTCATTGAAAACAGAGATATTTTCATTGCAAACGAGGCAAACAGCAACGCCTTTAACACAAACAAAGAAGTACTCTTCAGTCCACTTGCTTTGAAATGCACGATGTTCGTCAACAACTTTTCTCTTCTTGACTGCAGCCATAGTAGGGTATAATTTTTTTTGAAAAACCGAATAACAACGTTAACACGCTCGAACTGTATTAGCACTAAAGAACAAAAACAAAAATGCACCCTAAATTACGCAAATACGGAGTCTTCCACACGTATTACCGAAAGTTTACAAATAATTAATTGCGCGTGCATGCTGTCAAAAAAAATCCCACTTAGTCACATTCATATAGTATTGCTAGACGCACAAGACACAATGCGGTGTTGTTCAGTTTTGTACATATATTATAAATAGTAATTTTGGTTTTTTAAAGGTAAATATTTTTAATTTGAATCGTTTGTAAATATTAATATTTTTACATTTTTTAGGAATATTATTTTTAACTTCGATATTTTTAGTTTTTTTTAATTATTTTTTTGGTTTTTGATATTATCTCGCGGGTCGCACTGGAAACGGTGGCGGCCCGCGGGTTGCTCACCACTGTTCTCAATTTTTAAAAATTATTATCAAAACACTTATTAGTTTCCTGGATAATAATATCATTATTGTTTAGCATTGCGAATTGTGAGAAGAATTTAATAGAAAACTGTAACTTCAAATTTCAATTCATTTATAAATATTTTTCTCTCTTGATTTAGTTCAGTTATTTGTGATTAAACATAAATTAAAAAATTTGAATTCAGATTTTGGTAGGACCCGGGTTTTGGTGGATGAGCTAGGGGGAGAAGGGGGAGATTTTTCATAAGCTCTTGACTTGCTCTTCATATACATGTAATCTTCACTCCCGCTGATCACCCATTCCTTAGAAATAAATTTTTGAACAAAAAACTTCTCATAGGATCCCATTTGAAAAATTTTGCGTTGTTTTAACATGGGGTTCTATGGACAACATTTTTTCCAGACACCCCACCACCATTTATAATACATCGTTGGATTCAGTTCATCGTACCGAGTCTTTGGATGCCACACTTGACCAGATCTGACCCGAATCTGACCACTTTGAAAATATGGCAAATTTTTTTTAAAAATGTCAAATGATGCTACAGTACTAATACATGACTAATAGTAGATAAGGAATACACTTATGAAAGCTTCTGTACACCTTTTGAGAGACGGATAGACAAGCATTATGCTTCCTATAATGCGCTACTAATAGAAAGTACTGTAAAAGAATCTCTTGATAAGTCTTTTTCAAAAAAAATTTCCTACCCAGATTTTTTTCCATAATAAACCAACATGCTTTCATACCTAACATAATTTTTTAAACAGTATTTCTGAGTTTTGATTAAAATTTAGAAATTTTAAAATCATTAAATAGCTAAGGGCTAACGGATAAGGGCTAAGGGCTTGACCAATTTGGGCCACCAGTTTGCAGCAGTACTCTATAGTCAAGATATATAAAATTCGTAATTTTCCAGTTTCATTAGGATGTTAAAAATGAATTACTTTTATCTTGATTCTATTTATTAAACGTAAGTTATCTGTACAGATTGAGAAACTCTCATCATAATAACATATCTGAGAGTTTTTCTCTACTTGTTTAGGTGACCACCTCCGTTTTGTCTCAAGAAGTGGCAAAAATGATCAAAAGGGGGACCCTTAAATTTTCTTTGTTGAAAAAATATTTAGCTTTTACAACTTTTATACTATGAGCTCTATTTGTTAGTTTGCTTTTTAAAATAAATTCATGGCTTCTTAATATTGGCTTTTCTCATTCATCTATATGGACCTTTTTTATTTTCCGAAATCTATAAATCTGACATTTGTTCAATATTTAAAATTTTTCTATTATATTTTTGTTTACAAACTAGAGAAAATTTCATTTATCTTGATTTTTAGCTTCCACGAGCCCCTTGTTCCATTAAAGTTTTTATAAAATTGAAGGTTAAAAAAAATAATGACGCTAATACAAAAAAATAATAAAAACTTAAACATCTTTGATATTTGAGCTCAAATTTATAACATGAAAAAATTAATATTGAAACTTTGTATAAATATATAATTATGTAATAATGTATGAATAACCATTACTACCGATGATTATAGGAGGAGATAGTCTGATAAATAAGCTTTAATCTCATATAAAGTTCAATTCATAAATTTTGCAAAAATCTAAATGTTGATAAAATTTTAATGAAAAGAGATAATGACAAAATATTACCACATTTATGTCAATAAAATATTGAAAATTGATATTTTGGACTAAAAAATAATTAGTCATAATTCTATTTTCAGAAATTATCACTTGAATAGGCCAGAACCAGGAATCATAAAATAAAGTATCAAAAATTAGCATTCCCGGCCATTTTTGAAGCAGTTTTCTGTTGATGGTAGGACTTCCAAGTGTTCTGGCCATCTCTGTGAGTCCAGAAAAAGCGAATTTTGGTTAACTTTTTGTGGAACTTAAAATTTAAAATGATTTGCAGAAAATATTCGAAAGCAGCCACTTTGAAAGATTTGTTCGTGTCCTATATTAAACCAAAAATTTAACAATAAAATAGAACACACCATTCGAAAGCTCTTCAAAAAAGCTTTAAATTGATATATAATTTTTCATAATTCTCCAACAAATAAATTTTTTATAAGCATATTTAGCAAATTTTTGCAAAATTTATGAAACGATCTTTATATCACTAATTGCCACGTTGAGTCTACAAATTACGATATTTTTCAAAAATTTACGGATTTAACTGATATTAAAGTAATTTTAGTTTATTATATCACACATTTTACAAAATTTAAAATAATAGAATCAATAATATATCTTATTCTGTTTATAATGAATCGATAGTTTTTTTATCGATTTTATAACACATTTAAAAAATTTTACAATAATAAAATCAATAATTTATCTTAATTCTTCTTCTGTTTATCCAATTGTCATTAATAATAAGTTGACCCAAAATGATAGTATAAATTGCTTTTTTGAATCATTATGCAATCATTTTAATGATTGAGTATTATATTTTGAAATATTTACCATATGTTATTTTACTTATATGTACCAACCATTAGATGCATAAATCATTTTTTGACTCAATGAAAATCGATGATCAAAAATTTTTAAAGTGATCAATAAATAAAAGACTACTATTGGATATAATATGAAATTATAAAATTTTCTTGAAATCTAAAAACTTCTATCACTAAAATATATTATGGGATAAAATAAAATGCCAAATATATATGATTTGATCTTTAAATAATAATAAACAAGAGATCTTTTGTGTTTTTAAATTTATAATGTCTAGAATTAAATCAACATTTAAAAAACTACTTATATTAAAAGAAATTAATCAGCATAATTTGGATTTCATAAGAGAACGACTTTACCAAATTGGTTTATCTCAATTTAGTTATGGGTATAAGAAAAACAGAAAACTTTACAATCCTTTCATTATAGTGACACTAAATGTTATTATGCTATTGAGATACCTATTTTCGTTAATATTAGATGATAAATATATATCAATATTATTGGGAGATTTCTCATATAATTGGGTATTTAAGGCTCAGTGGAATTTATGTATGTTGTTGGGAAATAGTCTAATCATATTATTCCAATTACTTCATTATTGGTATTCTCGAAACAATGAATATCCTTTCTGGATCAAAGAATATTCCTTCAAGTCAGCAGGTATGGAAAACTCCATACCTATCAAGAATAAAGAATCAAAATTATTCTTCATCACTATAAATTATTTGGTAACAATAATTTTTCCTTTGTGTGCATTCATTATATCATTTGGTACAATGGTGTACAGTTATCCAATAAAAGAGCTCATTTTATTTGGATTTCCCTGGAGTGTCCTTTATGGATTATGGATGTTATATGCATCTGGCATCTTATTCTGGCAGCTCATTTATTTTACCTTTCTCTCATTCGATTACAAATTACAAATCAAGATTGAAAATCGCAGAATTAAAACGTATACTCTGAGTAACAAATCTATTAATTCTAAATTCATCAGAAATTTATTAATTGAGTTCAACAGAATTTACAAAGAAGTGAATATGTTAAATAATTTTTGGTCAAATTATTTACTGCTTAATTGGGTACTTTTCTCTACAATTATCGGGATTGTTTTAATACAACTACTGTTTGGTGAAGTTGAGTTGATAACTACTATCATTTATCATTTTGGTGTTTTTGTTGGATTAATCTATTTAATTAGTTTGTTATTTGCCTCTACACTTATATATGTTGAAGCTAATAAGACATCTATACTTGTCAATAATTTATTTATCAAACCGAATAGAAATAAGATTCTAATTTCAAGCAAATTGAAGGTATGTAATAATACGTTTAGTTCGAGTGTCTTCAGTTCTAAATTCTAAATAATGTCAGTAACATTTGTTACATTGAAATAAAATTAATTAAATTTGACTTTAGATAAATTATAATTATTTAATTGAAATCACTTTTGAAATGAATTTTAAAAGAATATGAGATTTAGTTCAAATAATAATTTCAAAGATTTAGTATATCAAATTCATTCAATTCATTTTAAATTTTTGATATTAGTTTATATGTGTCGATATCGCAAAAAACGTTACAATCATTAGATATAATATTAAATATTTTTTACACTAAATCTTAATTCAACTGAAATATGTTTTTTTGCAGAATCGAAATATATAAATTGATATTTGTTACATTTGAACTAAATCTATTTTCAATCTTACGTATGCTTAAAATTAATTTCCATCATAGATTCTATTGATTTATTTAAATTCAGTCAAATTCCCGTTTAATAGAGCTCATTCAATGTTTCTATCGAAATGAAAACTTTTAAACTGAAGATGTTCGTTTATTGACGAGTATGAAATTGTTCAAATTTTAAACTTTTATATAAACCTAAATTTATGAGCAGTTAATGAACCTTATTGAGAGTACGAGTAAAAAACAAGTTGGATTCTACTGTGGAAAACTTTTCCTCATAAATGAGTTGAGAGTTTATGAAGTGAGTTCATTTATTTCAATATTATAATGGACAAGTTTTAAAATTCCTTTCTCTCTGAAATTATTTCATTCAAGCTGGTGATTATAATTATTGCAATATTTATAAAAACAACAGACATATCAAGATAATCTCGTACGAAATGGGCATCAAACTAAAACTTAGTAATTCTATACTAAACAAGAATTCTATACTATTCTGTATTAAGACAAATAATTTCCAAATGTACCAATATTTTAAATTTCAACTTGGTTATTTATCGTCTTACCTTAAACTACAATCAAATATTTATATAGTTTTCATGTTATTTTATGTTTTGCTCAATTTTCTCAAAAAGTTTTATTAATATTAATTAATATCTCAAATTAACTAATCACCAACTTCAATATTTTAGCTTTACATGATTATACCAGAAATATAAAAAAAATCAGTTATTGAATTTTTAATCTAAAATATTTGTCGGTTTACGACAATAGTTGGGCTGATCTCAAAACATTATGTCTCCACATTTTTGAATTATTCAGTTACAAGAAGATATTAAGATGCTAATATATCTAAAGACTTAATAATGTTTCATAATGTACTTTTTTATATATGTTATTTTCAAAAATAATTTTTAGAGCACATCATAGGCAGATCATAATGTGAGCACTATTTGTTATTTAATATAATATATTTCTTTAAATGAAATTAATTAAAATACACATTAAACGAAATCAATAAACTTTTCATAATAAAATTGGCTACGTCTAAAGTTGCGCACTAGTGCGCAACTTTAGCTGGAAACGCTGTTTTAGCTAAAGTTGCGC
>JAQFZT010000935.1:0-18895 GCA_034696325.1 Camisiidae sp.
TTTCATATATTTGTTACTCACATCACTATAGTATGGATTGATTGCTGACAACCAAATTCCCATCGAAACGTCTTCACCCTTTTGGAAAAATTAACTTTTTTATAGAGTTCAATATTAGAGTATTTGATTACACTTTTATAATTGAAAACTTACTTGAAATCTATGCAAATAATTGATATTAGAAGTGAGCCAATCAACTAAATCAGCAGACAATATATAACCGGATCCACAGGCGAAAGGAGGATAGAATGGCGACTCGTAATCATTTTCTGCCCATTTTCCGTAATAATCTAAAGGCCAGAGTCTTCTAAAGCTTAATGAATGGGATAATATTTATGTCTGGAAAGCCTTTTAAAGCTTGAGTCCACTCACTTTCCTGACCAAACTTTCTTAAACTTCATTATTTGTCTCAATTCGCCTAAAATATTGATAACATTCAAATAGCTGTCGTCGTCTGTCTTCAAAAAATGAGTGAATTTGTCCAACTTTTTTGCACTGAAATATGAAAATCATTTCATTTGAAACAATCTCAACTAAAACTAAACTCACAATTGAAGGAAACGCAAAACTTTTTCAGGTAAATTTCTATATGTGTCGATCAAATCAATCAAAATAATATCACTATAACTTTGAATTTCTTTCAAAAGTTTTTCATTAATGCTTAGAATTTCTTGATTCCATTCCAATTGACTATGATTTTGAGAATTGATGAGAGTTTCAATCTCTTTGGGATCTAAGTGTCAGTTATTAATGTTTAGATATATTTGTCTTATCAATAATTAAAGAATTAGATAACGAAACAATAACTTAAATAAGTTTTTATGAGAGTTGTGTTTTGATTACCGGCCGCATTATATGCTAGAGTCGGCCCAATAATTAAGTTCATATTATATGGAATTGATTCAAAATCAGAAAATCCATAGTATGCCTGAAAAATCAATTTATGTTTAATATCAGTAACTCTAAACTCAAAAGTTCTAACCCTTAAAATTTGTAAAAATCCATTTTGATTTTGCAACTTAAGTGACTCATGTCTTCCATTGAATTCTAATATTTCGTTATCAATCAAAAGTAATCCATAGAAATTTGTCGGCAGTACTAATGGTTGAATACTTTCATAATGAACTTGATTATATTGAGGTGAATTCAAGGAAACATTTTTACTTAAAATCATTTCCTAAATATGTAAACATATATCCTTTTAATTAAGGTTTTAATAAGTTGTTTCAGTTTTAACCTTATTTTGAGCGTTGAGGAGAACAATTGTCACGTTTTTACTACTATTTAGAAAATTAGTTTGAACTCCAATTTTGGTCACAATAATTGAATGTCGAATCTATTGATTTTCACATAAAAACTTTTACTTTAATTATTAGAATCTCATAAAGTTTTAATTAATACAAAACAATACAAATATTGATCAAAAATTGATTCAAACAAATAATTTGAATTGAGTTATAATTTATAAAAACTTTTTAACAAAAAAATGAATACTCACTAGAAAACTAAATCCCCTGAAATTTTTCTTATGAGAAACAGTTTGAATAGTTTGTACTTTTGTTTGATTGAAATGATGTAAAAAGAATTGAGTATTACTTAAATTATAGTTAATTATATTTAAATGACAAGAATAATGATTAGTACGAAATGAGGGATGTATTGAACACTCTTTATCGCCGATAATAAACTTAGCATTCAATTTGATTTGACACAAACCTAATTCTGGTTCTAAACTATAATCACTTATATTATTGATAGTTTGAATCCATGTCTTTCTTATTGATTGTCTTTTATCGAAGTTATTCCGCGCGGAAAGTATTCCAATAAATAAATTGATTGAACAATTAGATTGATTTGAAGTGAAATCATTTTTGATTATCATTAGAATAACACTCAATAGCAATGGAATTACAATTAGTAATAAAATATTGTTCAATGAAATCATTGCTTTTGTAATTGATTACAAATATATTAAAAAATTGAGATTTTCATAATGAAAACTAATTGAGTCGAAAAAGTGACTACTTTTTGATTCATGATTTAATAAATATTTGCCGCCAATAATAACTTGAATACAATATTAAATTCTGTAAATATTTTTGATTGGTATGAAAAGTGCTCTTAAAAATAATACTGACTGCAAGGCATCAATACTATAGCCTTTACAGAGTAACCTGGCGTGAGATTTTAGCGTTACCTTATTAACTATCACATAAACAACTAGAAAATTAGAGCGGGTTCTCCCAAGTTTCCAGTTTTCATCACTAGAAGCTCTCCCAACTCACTCAGAGACAGTTATAGTTTTGCAAACAGAGCTTTAATGTTTCAAACTTTTATGGAACAAACTATAGTTTCAACAAAACTTTTTCAATGTTTGCAAATCATTTGATCTTATTTTTGCATTCATAAGAAATATCAATTCAAGGCTTAACTCCATTATACTATAGAGTAGGAAAATTTACATTTTGTATGTAGATTTGGTCGTAAAGATATAATCTCAAAGAATTTATTGTCAGAAACAAGTAGTTCTCAAGCTTAGATTTCTTAAGTTGTGTTACATTATGTTGAAATTTTTTAAAAACTTTCCTTTTGACAACTTTTGATTTGAAGAAAAGCACTTTTTTACAAATATGCCATACACTAGCATTTGGAGAACTTTACAGATTCTCCTCATTGAGTGGCTTTGGTTTTTGCTAACTTATTGTTAGTTTAAATTTTGCATTTTTGTAGACATGTTAATGGATTTATTGGCTTGAGCTTTGAGCTGACTTCTGAGATCTACTGAGCCATATAAGATACTAATTAATCCGCTCTAGAAATCTTGTTTCAATTTTGTTGGTTTCACAGAACTCACAAACAGATAATAATTAATAGGTGAAAATCAATTTTTCACTGGTTTCTGTTGCTTAGCTTTTCCTGAATAAACCCAATTAATACATAGACTGACCAAAAAGTGTTGACTGAAAAATGTATGTCAATCCCTAACGACCTGTCAATGGTAAGCCTTAAGGTATTTCTCCCTATAAAGAGTCTAAGCAATGATATCGTGACAAAAAGAGTCGTTTTAGTTGTTTAAAAGTTTGAAGAAAGGTTTGTAATACCGCTATAGAAGACCTGCTCACTTATGAACGACAAAAGATAAGTTAATAAAATGCATCATTTGATGACAGGCTCTGTAGTGGTATTGAAAGCAACCCTCGAATATACTCTATTGAAATCGAATTGATGTGAATATAAGAGGAAACGACGAATTCTTATGTCTAAATTAGAAAACAATCAATTCTTACTATAAAAACTTTAACATAAAAATTGGTTTACTTTTAGACTTAATCAAAGTTTTGCATTGATTTCAACACTTTCACAAAAACATTGCTTTACGAATGATATAATTTAAAAGTTCCCAAACATAATGAATGCATATTTACTGTTAAATTAGATTTTATTTTTAATATTAAAATTTTGATGCAATTCAATGAGAAAAAGCGTGCGAACAATGATTTAAATGCATATAAAATTGTATGCAAAAAGTTTAACAATTATTGAAGTGAAGTTCAAAACTGTAACGATTTATTGCATCCAAAACACCGTTTGATAAACACTTTCATTACTTTTCATTTAAAGTGTATTAGACTTTAAACTTATTTCAAAAACTAATCAAATTTTAATTGATTTTGAAGAGATTTATTTAAAACTCGTTAAATTTGAAGTGTTTTTGGTATTACAGGTATGATTCAAATGATTGAAATATTATAAAAATATATTATATTTATTTGGATAAAAAAGAAATGTATTTGAAATTATATTAATGATTGATTTGTAAATTAAAATGTATTTATGAATTGTGTGAAGACATGCCATTCGATGTGGTTTCGTTTTTGAAGGACTTCGTGGCGGGCGGAGTGTCTGCGGCCATATCGAAGACAGCGGTGGCGCCAATAGAACGCGTAAAACTTCTTCTTCAGGTACAACACGTGTCCAAACAGATAACAGAAGAGATGCGATACAAAGGCATAATGGATGCGCTCATTCGTATTCCTAAAGAACAAGGAATGATGTCTTTCTGGAGGGGAAACTTAGCGAATGTCATCAGATATTTTCCAACTCAAGCTTTGAATTTCGCATTTAAAGACAAATATAAGCAAATCTTTTTGGGCGAAGTCGATAAAGAGAAACAATTTTTGCGATATTTTGCCGGCAATTTGGCTTCAGGAGGAATGGCCGGCGCAACCTCTCTATGCTTTGTCTATCCGTTAGACTTCGCCAGAACTCGTTTAGCAGTTGATATCGGAAAGAGTGGCTCTGATCGACAGTTCAAGGGTTTGGGCGATTGTCTCGTGAAAGTGGTCAAATCTGATGGTGTCGGAGGACTTTATCGGGGATTCTTTGTGTCCGTTCAGGGTATTATCATATATCGCGCCGCATATTTTGGTTTCTTCGATACGGCTAAAGGAATGCTTTCCGACCCTAAAAAAACTCCTTTAGTCATTACGTAAGTTTTATTTGTTTCCTTTATTTTAAAAAAGAGTTTTGATTTGAACTATTATTGTAATATTTGAATAGTTGGGCGATCGCACAGTTCGTGACCACTATCTCGGGAATCATTTCCTATCCTTTCGATACAGTGAGACGTCGAATGATGATGCAGTCGGGACTCCCAAAAGAAGAGCGTGTCTACAAGTCCACAGCTCACTGTTGGGTTGAAGTGGCAAAAAGAGAAGGCTCGAAAGCATTCTTTAGGGGCGCGCTCTCTAACGTCTTTCGTAGCACTGGTGGAGCTTTCGTTTTGGTTCTTTACGATCAAATCAAAGAATTAATATTCTAAAGTCCCTCAAAATTAAGCACTCAATACATAATTCATCGCTTCAAATATAATTCAATTTAAGTTTACGTTAACCACTACTATAAATAAGTTTTATGTTTTAAACTAATGTAAAGTTAATGAAATTTCCTCTTTAAATAAAGTTTTCATTTTCATTTTCAAATACAGTTTTAATAATAAACTTTTGTCATTAAATATTCCTTTAGACTCGAAATTGCAATTACTTTTTAATATAAAGCTTATTGGTTTAGCTTATCTTACGTTAAAATTATATGAAAAAATTGTTTTATATTAAAACTTGAGAAATATTTCAATGAAAACCCAATTTCATAAGATATCAGATTAATTTGCAATTGAAATATTGATAATCAATGGAATAAACGTAATCGCAATAAAATTGATTGAATTTAATATTTTGCGCCCATATTTTGATTTTTGAAAAATTGAAAGAATGAGTTGAATTGCATTGAAACTTATCTATATTTGATGAACATTTAAATAACTTGAAATTGATTGTATGCTTATAATCGTCTTATAAAATATATTATGCAATTGTTGTACAGGTATTAAGATTAGTAGTGCTTAATTGGTTTTATGGGACATGTAAAGTGCATGCAAAGAACATAATCTAATCTTAATTCTAGGCTCCAGTGATATGACATGAATTATTTACCATAAAATCGGATGAATGTCTCGTTTGCTTTTAAAGTTTTAAGTTTTCAAATATTTTAAAAATTGAATTACATTTTAGTGGTTTATCCTTTAAAAGTGTGAAACGAGTTTTTGTCTAATAGTAAGTTGTTCTCCCCTTCAGACGGCCGGTCAATGGCATCACTGACAAGTTAGTTGTATAGAAAACCAATATAGAAGTTTCAAAGCTTAGAGACTGACAAGAATTTCACTTTCAAAAGCTTAGAGCCGACTATTCATCGATTTACAGTAAGAGAGGGAAAAGGGGATCACAAGTGAGGCTCAACACTGGTTTGTGAAAAGAATAATTTCACAGTACAATATGCAAAACCAGAGAAAGACCAGGACCTGTACTTGAGGCTCAATCATGAAGTTTTAACTCCCACTTTAAGGCTTGGCCCGTTTAAGACCGGTTTTTTTTCTGTTTCTCGAATTTCTCTTCTTTGTGATCATCAAAACAATAGCAAACAAGGCTGGCCGAGTACTAGAACGAGTCTTACAATTTATGAGAATACATTTTTATAACTTTATTTCCAGATAATCTTAAGAGTATGCAAAAAATTTTCCACTTATTTCAAATTACTTCTCATTAATTTGAGCGAAATAAACTAATTTGCATTAATTCATAGATCAAAAGAGCAAATTTTTCAACTGTATTAAAACATTGAACACTCAATTCAAATATGATATTTAATATACTGAAGTTTTTTTAAACTTTTATACTTATCAATTAAGTATGAAAATTGATTTGAATAATAAAGAATTTCTAATTGATGAACATTTTCATCTCAATTCGTGTCAATTCATAAAACTGAACTTTGTTTTCAATAATATAAAACCTTTTACGGGGGGAAAGGGAGTTGACGGACACACGAACAGAAAGAAAATACAAATCTATAAACTTGTTTTGTTCGAACATGAGTTGAAAACATCCGAATTCAGAGAGAAAATGACAGCTCTTGAAAGTTATGCTTTATAACAAACGAATTCCATTATAATATTTCTTAAAATTAGTTACTGTACTATAGAATGACCATTTTTTTACTTTCTAAAAGACTCCCAAAAGAAAATTACAACTCAAGTAAATTGTCTGGATTTTAAGTTGCATTAAACAGTCTTCTATTAGAATCATAGAAACGAAGGTTATTTTGCAATTAATGGATAGTTTTAATCCATTTGATCAATAATTAATGTATTTTGTTTTAATTAAATGGTTTTTTGCACTGGAAAGGGTTCATCAAACACAAAAGCATTTTATTCTTGCCTTTTATACTACAGGCACAGCCAAGTTATTCAGTTTTCATTGCCGCCAAACGATCCGAAAGATTATAAGTGAACAAAGATCAAGCCTGGCTTTAACCTACTTTAAAACCCTAAACAAGTTTCATGTTTTTGTTCATTTTTCTGCAAAAGGGTTTAAATTCATGTCTGCGGTAGAAAATATGACTTATGGACAGCTCACTAAACATTTTTCTCATTTTATGGATAGTATAAGTAATTGCATAGAGCCTCAGTTCGATCATTTGTTAAAGATTTTTTTTTTGTGAAAACTTAGCGGTCTGTGAACTGCCTTCAATCTAAATGCATCTCAAAAGATTTGAGTTCTTTCATGATTTACATAAAATACTTGGATTTGGCACTAATTATATCTTTTGATCAAATGTTGAATTGATGACAATTCATAGAGTGATTATTATTATAGTGATTTATTTTGAATTTAGATTAATCAATTATATCGATGTTGCATTATTAATTGATAAAGAGCAGGGCGTCTCATTCTTCTTTCACTGTTCTTTTTTATTAATTAAAGTTTCATAAATAGGGCCAGATTTCCAAATCAATTTTCGAAGCACTTTTAGCCCAATTTTTAACTTTAACTTAAAGCTTATATGGGATTAAAATTCAACTCTTATTCTATTTGCTCTCATTTCTCAAATACAATATTTTCAATTGAATAAGATCTAGTGATCTCTTTGCTTATATAGATTTATTTAGATATGTCTAAACTTTTAACAATTGAATTCAATTAAAATTATACATCCATTCAATTAAATCCAATGAAATGCAGGCACAAAAGAATTTTAAAAGCCTTATGGAAATATAATATTATTTTTCAAAAATTGAATCTATACACAAAAATTTTACATGTCTTGATAACATTTTTTGATTTTATGTTTTCAATTAAAAACTAAACTTTCCTCAAAGACAACGAATTCCATTGTTTACTTCATAAGTAACTTTGATATAAATCTCTGAATAATAATATAAAATTTAATTTCTATTGAAATAAATACCTAAACATATAATTGAAGTCTAATAGAAATAAGATATTTTGAATTTGTTTACAATTCGTTAAATATATTACACATTAATTTATACAAAGCTATAAAATGAGAACAAATATCCTGTCCGGATATCTAAGTTATATATCCTAACTATAAACTGAAGATTGAATTACAATATGCAGTAACTGAAAAGGAGTGAAGTGATCCAATTGAACGATAGTAGCACTTGACAACTCTCATTACAGAAACTACTCTATGCAGTAATCAATTATTTATACATTACATTGATTTGAGTCATTATTATGTACATTAATTAGTATAAATGGCACAAATTGGCACAAAATGGCATTAATCAAGATATTATCTTTACATGACTTTTCTAATTGTATTGCTTACAAACATATTAGTATTAGCACAACCAAAATAAACTATTAAATAGTTTAAAAATTTTTTAAATTAGATTTAAACTAATTGGCATTGATTGGTGCCATTTTCTAGTGCTTTACTTTTAACATGTTTCCAATAAGTCAATTTGGGTGCACATGAAATGACAGGATTGCCGAGAATCCAACGGCCAAAAAATAGGAATTCAGTGCCAGAGCCAGCTTTTGTACCGCACTTTAATGGTCGGTAGAGATTGAAATATTTGACAATTCCGTAATGACTAATCACAGCATCAACTGATGCACTATTATTACTATTGTTATTGCCTAAAGTAATGTAAGTGTTATCAATCGGGTCTTTTATGATTTGATGTGCTCTAACTGTCAATTCAGAGCGTTCTAATTGCTTGTTATGGAAAAGTGAATGAATTGTTCCTTCTATTATGAAATCACTGGTACAGAACAATGAAAGCATTTCACTTGCCTCACAAGGTCTGCACTCTTCGTAGTCATGCAATAACTCATTGGTTGATGAGACACTTTGCAAATCATAACTAAATTTCACAAAATCTCTGTCGATATTAGTTAGAGAGGGCTCTGTTTCTATAAATATTGCTATTTTGCCATTAATAGAGACAAAACATCTTAAGAGATCAATATCTTTTTCGTCATCAAAAGAGTAAAGTTTGTGTAACTGTTGATTGCCTTCGATATACATTCTTACACTTTGGCTCGTATTTCTAGCAATACGTATACATCCTCTAAAGTTCTTGTCAGCAGTTCCGTGTCTTAGGACTACACGTAAGCCTCCTTTAGGATAATACCATTTGATAGTTCCATGAGAACAACGAAGATAAACAGGCACTACAACTCTATCTGAATCCATCTCAAGAGAGCCGCTGCCCTCCCAATCACAGACATCACTTATTTGATGATAATATTCGGCACTATAAGTGATTGGTAATGACTTTATCAATCGATTGAATGCAAACGTCCAAAAAATGAGTGTAAACACTGTGTAATAATAATAAGGCACTCGAAAAGCTATCATATTTTCAGACTTATCTTTTACTTCAAGTATAAAGTTTTCATGTAATCATTAAACAAATAACTTAAAAAAGTAATTTCTTGTCTTGATTTGCACTCATTAAAGGCACTGATATTGGCTTTGATCCACGCGTTTAGCCATGAATTCCAAACAATGAATCTCCAGATGAAAAATGTTGGTTTAAGTTGTGCTGAACATAAAGCTCACTTCAATAGAATCCAATATTGAATGACTTTATAGCCACCCTTTTATTATGTTTATAGCTCTGCACTAGAAAAGCAATAAAGTTTAGAATGACTTCTAGTTTATGCATAGCTTTAGACACAAGTTATAACTCATAAGCTAAAAGCTTTTCTAAAGATATTCTTAATTGCACTCTTGGGTGAGCTCTGCTTTCAAGTTGTTTGAGTACAGAAAACACAAACCCAACACTTGATGCTCACTTCAGGCATAAATTAGTGCAACTTTTCTCAAACAATACTGTCTTTTGTATGAAATTCACTGATAATTACAAAATAAAAACTTCAAATCAATGATATTTTATGAGCAAAAATGATTGCATTATTGAAGTTTGATTTTAAAAGCGTTTATAATTAGAATTTACAGTTTAGTGTTGCCGATGGGTCGTCACGATTTACACTTGTTTTGAACGCAATAAATGCCTGAAGCAGTTGAGGCGCACGTCTGCAATGCATATGAAGGCATAAAACGCATAATAGAGTGGTTTGTGAGCGCTTGCGAGGCAGGCAGTCATCCCTTGATCATACAGTTGGCTTACATTTGCTTTACATTGGCTTATAGTTGGCATACAGATTGGCATAGAGTTAGCTCTCCTTCCAAATGATTGTTGTGCTGGAAACCAAACCACTCAAACCAAAACTACTTGTGAAGCACTAATACTGTGATAGCACTGATTTCATTGCATTCACTTTACACTACTTTTATGTCTTATTATTTAGTTCTTAAACATAACACTTGTTTTAGAGAAACTTTTGCACAAATATTCTATTTATGAGTTGATTATTTATTTATATATATTATTAGAACATTTGTTCATAAGTAAATTGAATGACTTACGAGAAAAATTCAACAAAATTTGACCATAACTTGAGAAATACTAGTTTTATTAGAGAGTCAACAAAATGGCATTGAAGTAGTGGTGAAGTAGTGCTGAAGCCCTCCTATCAGTTCTAGAGGGGAAGTGACTCTTACTCGAGTTGTTGGGGAACAAACATTTCCAGTTTTCTTTGCTTTTATGACTTCAGTTTAGCTCTGGTTTTGCTCTTATATCGAGCTATTGAGCCATTGGGCCATCTCATGACCTCTCCGTAGACTTTACATTTGAGCCATACCTGAGATATTTTAAGTCTTACTCTTTTATAACAAGTTTAATAACTTCTTAATCAGTTCTTAATAACTTTATGATCTTAGGCTAAAGTTTAAAGAAGTTTGATCTCACTTTAGGCACAATTTATCAAAACATGAATGCATTACATATTTGTTCTGCAAGTTATGAATAACTTAAATAAAAGCAATTTTTTATCATAAAAAAGCTAATAATTTTCCAATACGTGAGTTGAAAAAAAATTAGAAGAACTTTTTCTCTTTAGCATCAACTCTAGTGTATTAAAAGGTTTGACTAGTTATTTACAAGTATTTATTGAAAATTTGACAAAAAAGTTGCAAAATCAGAGGAATTCAATTTGAATTCAATAATCAAACTTCAATTCATTTGAAGTTAGGCTAAAATTAACAAAAAGGGTTTTAATGCTAGAATCACGTCATTTGTGTGGGAAACAAAACAGTAGTGTTTTTGAAGAATTTAATGGGATTTGGTTTTGGTTTTATTCATATTTAAACTAACATTTAAATTACCGTTAAATCGGTCTCTACTCGGGAAAACTCTTGAGGAATAACTGGTTTGAGTGACAAATAATGTAAGTTTAATAAAAAGAAGTAATTGAATTGATATCTATATTAAGATTGAATGATTGATTGATTGAATGATTTATTGATCATAAATAGCAATAATGTCAGGATTGGCCTCAACTCTATATCGAACAGTTCTGAAGAAGACCTCAACAATGGCTGTGGTAGTCATTTCTGTGGCTCTCTTTTATGAGAGAGGAGTGGCTCTCACTTCCGATTATATCTTCGATTCAATCAACAAAGGAGTCAGTCTTTCATTCATTTGATTTAAAATACTTTAATCTATATTTGTATTAATTTTAAAATTCAATTTTACAGAAACAGTGGAAAGACATCAAACATTTATATGAAAAATAAATACTTTTCACTCAATTTTAATTTAAACTAATTGTAGACTTAAATGTGTTAATCAGTCATACATTATATGAATAATTATTATAATTAATGATTTAATTGAAAACTTTAGTGTATTTTTCGAAATAAATAGTTTTATTAAATAACAATTGAAAGTGAATTTTATTTAATTGAACATCAAATTGAAAACATTATTTATTTGGAAAAATTTCAATTCAGAATTAGAGAAAGAGATTCTTTGAATTCTGTTTTCAAAAATGTTTACTTACAAATGAATGAAGAAGTTATAAAACGTTTTGAATAACTTGAATTCGGTCTCAAGAAGTGAATGAATTGATGATTATATTTATTAATTCAATTGAAAGAACTCAATATAAAGCATAATTATTTAATTTAAATGCGTCTAAAATATGGTTCACTGAAGTATTTGTATTCTGTGAAATTCAATAAACATATACATAATTTATAAATTAGTAACAAATAGTTAAAAATATGATTAAAAGAAAGGGTAAGGATGACTACCAGGTCGGAGCTGTATTGGCCAATCTTCGCATTCTTCTCGTATTCCTGTCCTGATCGCGAATCTTCTTTTCCATTTCAGCATCAGTTAAAGTCTCGAGGAATGGACACCATTGGTCTGCTTCAGACTGATTCCGAAACGGGACGTCGACTGTCGGCAGCGGTGCTTCACTTGAATTGAAAAACCACTCATATATATAAATAAATGAATAAAATTGAAGTTTAATTTAGTTAATACCTGAAGGCATAAGTTCTTTGATGCCAAGATAGCTGTCCTCTAATACTGTATGCAATAGCGGTGACGAACTCTCCGCCTAAACCTAATTCAGAGCATAGCTTAAGAGCGAACTGTTCGGGTGTGTTATCTTTTTCAGACATATCCCATTCGAACTGATCCACTAATGATATGTTTCCCACATGAATGTTAAGCTAATTTTCAATTATATTAAATGATACAAATATTACTCATACTATTCAACAAAAATTAAACCTTAAGAACAATGCGTTGATCGGTTTGATCCTCAAGAAGATTATCAGTTGGAAACGCTTCAATTTGTTGACGTATTGATTGAGCGATTGAAGGAACGAAAGAAATGGCCGGCAAATCAAGATCATCGCAAAGAACTTCTGCGAATTGCTCAGGAGTTATGGTTTGCTCTGATTTGAAACAAATTATAAGATAGTGAGCAAAAGAAGTGATAAATTAATAAATATTGAAACCATTTTTATTCCACGTGAAAGTATCCCTAAGTTTGTGTCCTTCAATCTCCATATCAAGTCTTACGGGCACTAAAACTTCTGATTGTGAGGCGTTCTCATGAATGAGTGCCGGATCCAAATCATCGTATAGTAGAGGAAATGTTCGCACCTTTTTATGAGAGATACGACTTCTACTAATAGGTGTAGAACAGGGAACAGCATCCAAATGATGGGAACTGTTGGGTAGAGTCGGGATCCAATTCGATCGCTTAGATTTGGTCTCTCTTTAAATAATATAAAATTAGTATAAATCAAGTCAAAACTCATTCAATTGAAACCTTTGAACGGATGGTTCAGTACTAATAGAGACTGCTTTATATTTTTCATCTCTTCCATCAAATATCTCATCGACTTCAGTGGCCTTTAATAGAGTAATATTAGTGGCGAGACTATGAGGTCCCAAACCCATTGTGTTTATACGTTTCCTCTCTTCCACTGCAACGAGTCTTCGCCACAATGAAGGATACCTTTTATATAGAGATCCCCTAAACATTCGCATATAGTTTCCAACCTTTCATTCAAATCATTTCATTAATTGTTATTTTATTGAATAAATAGCAAAAAAACAAAACAAAAACTCAATCAAAACAAACTTCAGATCCGATGTAATAAAAGTCTCCATTTTCTTCCAATTGAAAGGCTGTCGGCCTTTCCCCAAATGTACGCATTTTTTCACTTAGTTATTAGTTTATTATTTCTTAAGATAACTTCTAATCAAATTATATTTTATTCAATAGTCTGTTAAATGTTTTTATAATAAATAACTTGTCATAAAATGTACGCCATTTTCACTCATCGATTTTTTCTACTCTTTGTGTTTGAGTTTTGGGACTTTTTATAGCTTTGAATTTGTGAGGTTTTTCCATAGGATATATAGATTATAAAAAGATGTTTTATGAAAAATATTAGATAGATTTTGATTGAACACCTGTTTCTCTCACCCAGAATCACATGAAGTCTAGAAAGGAATACAGTGAAAGCTGTGTTAGCGACCAGTTGAGGAAAGACCACAAATTGTGACACACACTGCTATTTTGAACGTATGCACATCTGTGTAGACGACCGTCTGAGTTACGCGATCGCGACCACTATTTTCAATTGACACTAGCATTTCTAGAACCTGTGCTAAGCGGTCACTTCTACTTAAATCATCATTAATTTTAATTATTTGATTTTTTAAATTTTCAAATGGCTTTTAAAGCTAGATTTTTGAGAGTTTGTACCCAAAAATCAATATATTTTTTAAATTGATGCTTATCTGTGTGTGATTTTACTTTTTATTGAATAATGAGATAGATTTTATAAATTTTTCAATTGTAAAGCCCAAAAATATAACATTCACTTCTTCTTCGGGTATAAAACATTGGTTTAAAAAAAATCAGTTTAAGCTTAAATTTTGTTAATCGACCGCTTTTTTGACTGAAACAGCTTAAAACAGCTCTTACTTTAGTTATCAATCAATAAGTTAGGCATAAATTGAACGTAAATTAAATTCCTAAGTTTATTACAGTTCGTATTGGACCCAAAAAACTTGTAATACATTTTTGTATACCATGTATGATCTTGTGGCCAAACTATAATAGCGTTTCGAGATCTTTACAGATTTTCTTCATTGAGTGGCTTTGGTTTTTACTAACTTATTGTTAGTTTAAAATTCATATTTTTGTAGATGTGTTAATGCATTTGTTGAGTTGAGCTGAGACATGTCTTCTGAGATGAGTCGCCAAAAGATGGTAATTAATCCGCTCTAGAAATCTTGTTTCTATTTTGTTGGTTTCACACACAGAGCTCACCAACAAAGCCGGCTAACCTTTTTTCAGTTAACCGGCTTTTGTTGGATTTTGTTGGACTTAACATATTATGTTAAGTCTATAAAACAAGTTATTTGAAAATACTTAGAGCATCTTCAAAAATATTCAACATATATTGATTAGGAATAACACTTTTTATTTTCTGTTGTTTGTTCATTAATTTGCAATTATTAATTTTCATTTTTTCAGTCTGAAAACTTTCTAAAAATCTTCTTTTCTGAAATTTTTTTTCGTAATGTTCAATTGAAGGATTTTCCCAATCAATATCATGACAATTATCTATTGCATGTTCAGCTACTTCTGAGTGTATGTATGGTTTAGACAATGCATTTCTGTGTTCTTTGAGTCTAGTTTCGAGTTTTCGCTTTGTATTTCCAATGCATTTATTGTTACAATACTTACAAGGGATTTGTATACAACATTATTTTATCTTGAATTTTAGTTTCATTAAAGTTTATCAGAGAGGATTTCAGTTTTTGGCCCCCTCTTATATGCTATTCTATATTCATATTTTGACATAATTCTACGAATCTGTTCGCTTACACCTTTATAATATGGTAAAACTAATGTTTTTTCTACTATTGAATTTTGAGAATTTTGTAGAATCTTTGAAATGTTAATTTGGGTACCATGATTTCTATTTGCATCAATTTGCGCATATTTTTTATCAGTGGCTCTGAAGACTGATCTCATTAGTTTAATTTAGATGTGAATTGAGGTCAAACGTATAATATGAAGAATAATTTTGCTTTCAAATAACATAATAATTTCCGTAATTCAAAGTATTAAGGAAACCCGTAATGAAGTAAAATGTGAACATATATAATATACAAAGAGGTATTTTAGACCACTCAACCAAATAAGAAATCATTTTTTTCCTGGAAATAAGTATTTCCAGAGATATAGTCAAAAGAAGACATGAAAATTGTGAATAAACTTTATATTTCAATACAAGTAATTAAACATTTGATTGAATGAGTAAAAGTTTTTCGATCACAAAACAAAAATTGTACTTATGTTTATGTTTTACTATCAAAACTCGAATCGTTAGTGATTCACAGAAAAGTTTTAACTATTATTAACTACAATTAACTACTATTCTCCTATTATATGACTCACAAGTTTAAAACAAGATTAAATTTTTCTTCTCAACTTATTTATAGCTAATGACGAATTCAATGTTGAAAAAATTTATACTCATTCATCGGCTCATTAGTCAGCCTCACAAAAATAAAATTTGATATGGTAAATCAGACACATTTATCATTTTATGGGTTCCCAACTTTTGTAAGATGAAAATTTTGCTCACCAGTAGTTATTTTAAAAGCTCATATTTCTATATTTTTGACTTAATTTTTTATTTATAATATTTGATAATCTCTTTTTCCTTAATCTAAATAACTTGAGCGCATCACTAGACACACTTCCGTTGACCACTTAATGTTACCATCGATTGGGAAACTAATCATTTTATTAATAACTAGGGAGAGGTGCGGGCCTTAGCCCACAATTATTAAAGTAAAGTTGGGTGGGTTTGGGCACTTTGTACATGTTTAATTGAGATGACTTGCCACACATGAAGCTTTGTTTACAATAGAGGCAATATCACAAATATGCAGTGGCGTACACTAAACTTTCCATTTTGGAAAGTAGCCACTTTTTGAGAATAAAAAAACTTCCGGCACTACTCCAGGTCAAACTAGATCGAATGAGGACTCACTGACCTTTCTGTGGCGCCCTCAGGCCCACGAGTATTGCTTACTTTGAAAAAAGGAATAATTTTATTTAATAATAAAGAATAATAATACAGAGTCGGACATAATGATAGTCCCGGGGTCTACAGCAAAAACTATAATAAATAGAGCAAATCCAATCGCATATCCGAATTCCACGTACCAAAATACATTAGAAACTTTTATTTCAGTAATTAGTATGAGAGCCTTGAGCTCGAATTTTAGAGTATTCAAATAAATTTTCAAATAAATCAGTATTTTTTCAAATGAAATCAAAAAACTTTCACGAAACTCCATCACCTAATATATGATACAGCGTTGGATTCAGTTCATCAAGCTGAGTCTTTTGATACCATATTCAACCAGATCAGATCCGAGACTGATCACTTCTTGTGAGTTGTCATTAGCATAACTAAAAATATTAACTTTAAAATTTTTTTAAAAATAAAGAAAGTCAGTCAACTGGCCAAAAATGGTCAGTTTCGGGTCTGATCTGATCAAATATGGTATCAAATGACTAAGATCGATGAACTGAATCCAACCATATATCAAACATGATGCTGGGGTGTCGGGATATTTTTTATTTCATTTGGAAAAATACTGCCTTGTTTAAAAATTTTCTTAAATAATCTAAAATTCGATCTCAAGGCTCTCACATTGATATATGAAATAAACTTTTTTCAATGTATTTTTGAACGTAGAATCCAAATCTGCAATTGGTTTTGCTCTAGCTCTTATAGTTTTTGTTCTAGACTAGGGGGCAATCATTATGTCCAACCCTGTATAATACTCGAAAGTAGAATATAAATGCCCATCCTGGAATACACAATCTCCTCCCTTCTCGCTTCGCTCGTCGGGAAAGAAATTGGTAGGAAATTACAATGATACTATAAAAAATAGTAATAAAATAGAAAAAAGTATAAACTGATAAAAAATATGGGAATGTGATTTTAAGAAAGATAAGAAATAAAAAAAATTTAAAAGAATTAGAAAGGAGGTGTAATTACACCTCTTAATCCAAGAGATATCTTTTATAGTGGAAGAACTAATTCAACTAAACTAAGAATTACAGCAAAAAAAATAATAAAATCAGATATATTGATGTATGTAGTTTATATCCAACGATTCAATTTTATTACGAGTATCAAATAGGACATTCAGTTAAATTCGTTAATACTAGTTATTATGATTTTTTGTATGGTTTGATAAAATGTAAAGTTTTACCACCAAGAAAACTTTATCATCCAATATTACCAGTAAAGATTAATATGGGAAAATCAGAAAAACTACTACTTCCGCTATCCTACACTTGTGCTAAAAATAAAATACAAGAATGTAACCATTCAGATAGTGATAGAGAATTCATTGGTACTTGGACAACTGATGAAGTTAATAAAGCAATAGAAAAGGATATCACATAGAAACATCACAATTTATGAAGTTTGGTATTTTGAAAATAAAAGTAATGAATTATTTAAAGATTATGTTAAAGAGTTCATGAAAATTAAATTAGAAAGAAGTTCATGGAAAAAAGATTTTAAAACAATAGATGAATACATTGATACTATAAAACAAAGATTAGTTATAACATTAGAAAAAGATAAAATTAAAGATAATTCTGAAAAGAGAGCTGTTGTTAAAATGTATTTGAATAGTTTATGGAGTATTTGGGGTATATGGGGTAAATTTGGTCAAAAACAGAATATGTCAAAAACTGAATATGTTACAAATTTGAAAATGTTTTATGAAATACTATTAGAAGATAGTTTGGCTAATATAAACTTTGAGTGTATCAATGAAGACACGGTTCAAATGTGATATTGTTGTAAAGATCAATATGTTGAAAATGATAATAACACTAATGTATTCATTGCTGCATTTACTACGTCTAGTGCTAGGTTAAGATTATACGAAATGTTATATTATCTAGATGAAAATGTAACATATTAGGACACAGATAGTGTAGTTTATTTGGATGATGGAATAAAAAAGGTTGAAACAGGTTGTTTATTAGGTGATTGGACTGATAAACTTGGTGGTAATTATATAATGGATTGGGTTTGAACTGGACCCAAAAGTTATGATTATATAGAATTCGAAAGAAGTATGCAAAATCAAAGGTTTCTATCTGAACTATGAAAAATTAAAATTTATTAATTTCAAATTAATGGATAATATGGTTAAAAAAATGTAAATGTGTAACAATAATTGGTGAAAATTAATTAACAAGTGATTCAAAGGCAAAAAATATCTTAAACAAATATCAAGAAAAAAATTTTTCATTTGATTATGATAAAGAATTATCAGAAAAGTTGACAGTTAACAGTTGAATATAGCTGAAATGACGCAACATTATACAGATTACCAATATGTATTTAAATTTGTAAGGTATGAAGATTGTGATAAACCTAATAGTATAGACCAATTCTTAAATCAAAGTTTGGTAGATATACTTATAAGAGATAATAACTTATTTCTAGTTTCAGGTATTGATCAAATTAAAAATAAGAATTGTTTAAAATTCAATACAATAGTTTATTTGAATCAATCAAATTAGGTCTCTTT
>JAQFZT010000936.1:0-18893 GCA_034696325.1 Camisiidae sp.
AAAAGTTTATAAAAAATACAGAAAAATTTATAGTTTATACATGAAATAAAAGAGAAAGCAAAGTAATAGTTAAATGATTAATACATTGTTATAACAGATATTACGAAAACAGAATCCATATCACGTACATTTCTTAGTTCATAAGTTCTGGAAGGGATTTATTATGTTTATAAATAAATTCAATTATGTTAATCATTTGAAAACATCTGAATTATATTTGCTTCACTAAATCACTAAAGTTTAGTTTTGAAAAATATAATAAAAAGTATATTTTGCGACGCACTTCGTTTTCTAAAGCAGGCACTTCTGTGTTTCTAAACTAAACTTAAGTTATAATCCAAAAGTCCGTTACTAAGACTTGACAGCAACGTATTGACAGCAATGATACCAATTTTAATACAAAAACTTGACCATTCGATAAACTAATGAGTGCATTACGAATAATGATAGCATTGTGATAAATGAGAAATTTTAACTTTAAAAATATTCAAATATTTATTATGAATTATTTTTCCAGAGTAATGAATAGACATAATGACAGACTTCTCTCAAGAAGGTCACTAAAGGCACAAAATATGATATCGAAATTAACCGTAAATAAAGAATTACTCATTTGTCCTTCAGAACTCCCATTCAAAAGGAATTAATCACTTTTTATTCCATCAATTAATTGGTTGCAGAAGAATAAAAGTTTTTTCTCGAAAAAATTCCATTTTAGAGTCTTTATAACAAAAACAATACTTTATAAGTTAATCATTTATAACAGAATTTCATATTTACAATGTTTACGAGTTTTGGCTTTAATAGGAAAGCAATTCTCTTCTCTTTGATGCTGAATAAACTTGAAATATTCAACTAATGTCTTGAATCCTTATATCTTATAAAAACGATGTTTGATAAGAAAAGTAATTTTATTGATTTTACTCAAATGAACTTTTATTTAACGATCCAAGAACTCAAAGTTGTGTGCATTTTAGAGTCCAGGTATCCATAAATCACATCGCAATCTAACTAATTATAAAACAGCGGTCATTCGATTAAAATTCAACACTTGTTTCAATACTTGTAAATAAGTTGAAGATTTTTTCTAAGCGAAGAACAACTATTGATTATAATATCTTAAATTGGAGAAATTTTTCTTTTATGTTGATAGCACTTGAATGTTATTTCAGAAGATTTATCGCTTTTAGCGTTCAAAACTTATCAAATTTGAATTACTGATGACTTTTAGTTAATTAAAAATATAGGATCCAATATATCAATCTTACATGAAACTGGAGTTAGTGCTTATTTTTATGCATTAATTGATGGTCATTGGAATGTAAGTGATCTGAATAGGCTTAGAATAGCGGCATTAGAGCTTGATTTGCTTTATAATCTAATGGGATTCTTCAAGCGAAGATGATGATGGCTCTTGTCAGGTGCTTTGGCTATCGGCTTTGCTTAAAACCAAAATAATTACAAAGCTCTTCGGTGTAGTTGAGGATTTTCTCTTGGGTGGTCCGCCGCGATCTCTGCCAATTTGTTGACCTTATCATGACCTATTAAAGCGCATTACGTTTTGCCCTTCACTTCATTTAACCAGTTATGACTTAAATTATTATAACATGACAAATATAATTATTAATCTTATTTTTTTTTCTTAATATGTTGAAGAATTACTTCTTCAATATTTCATGCATTTTTACTTCCAAGGAATGTTAAATTAATTTATAAATCATGAGAATAAAAATTAAAACATAATAATTCAAAATTACACTTTAAACTCTTTTATGCTCTGTTTCTTCTTAAGACGTGTTGATATTTCTCATTCAACACAATGGCCTAACTCTAGTTTGGATGGTCTGCAAATCAAGTTGTGATACTTTTGATTTCAGTTTAACTTTAATTTTATTTTAATGGAAAATTATATTGATACTGACTTTTGATAAGCACATAATTTAGTTTTCGCTCAAATATTTTATCAGTTTCATAGATTAGAAAGAATTGCAATTATTTCTAGAGAAATATATTAATGTTGTGGATAACTATATCAGATCCTATAAATGGGTTTTTATTCCGAGAAAAGGCATTATGCACTCCATTAAAAAGATGTTTTTTGTCATCTAAATGTTTTCACACGAATACTAGCTTTTTGTGTTCCGATAAAGACCTTAGAAAATGGTTAAATAAAAGATAATTGCATAAAAATTTCCAAAATTACAACTTATTAAAATTGAAACGATAAGTTTGCAACTATTACTGAAAAGATAAAATTTCTGGTATAAAATATTACATTTTCTTATTTTATTTATTTAATGTGATTGAATTTTACACATGAATGATTTATTTGACCTCAATTACAACTTTATATAATATTAAAAAGTATTTGATATTTTATAAAATAGAAGAATGAATGCATACGAATGAAATAATTGTAATTTTGTATTTATAGAACCTCTTTTCAGTCTAATTCAGTGATTTTGAATGGAAGAAATGGACTTAAAAGTTATGCACTGTTACTGATTAGCAATTTATTAATCATTAATTCCATTGTTTCGGTACACATTCAAAACGAAGTTTTGCATCAATTGATAAATAAACTGATAATAATTGGCAAAAAACTTTTCTTTAAATTAAATTTGATTTGGTTTATAATAAAAGATTTATAACTATAAAATATTTTGTATGAAGTTTGAGAAGCGTTAAGAAAGTGAAAACCTGGGAAACGATTCGGAAATTGATTATTTCGTTATATCGGGAAATAAGTTGAAGAGCAAAGAGGATCAATAGGTTGATAAATGGCTGCAGTAGTGCCCCCTCTTCTCGGTTGAATAGCAACTGTCGGACTCGATGTTAAACAAGCTCATCAATGGTGTATGTATTATACCGTTCAAACTTGAGTATCGACTTGTGTGGTCTTTCGGCATGAAAATATATAAAGCAGTTGTCATAGTTTCATGCAATTAGTGGCACTTAAGTACTTGCCTGGTTAGTGATGATAATATGCAACCACCCTTTCATTTCATCTCTTTATTGCTTGAGGTCATACACACTGAGAAGAATAGCAAAGAGTGATGACCAATATTCCAATAGTTTCTGACTAACCTTAACACGTAAGAACACTGTTATGTAGGGCTCACAACTCAGCCAATTCTGTGAAACCCCTTTAGTTGTAAATCAATTCTCAATGTCATAATTATGTTTTAAGAGCAAATAAATAGCCCGTTCAGTATTTCGTAAAAGTGTTTTTTAAATAATCAGCAAAAATTCGCGTGCATTCGAGTCAGAGCTCTCAGCATTTCTACAACTGATTATTACAGAGATTGTATTATTAAAATCAAGTTACTATCAAACTCATCATCGTTAGCACTGCTATCAAATCGCATGAATAATAATTATTTAAATATTACTCTTTAATGATTTTCAAAAATTAATGTCAACGTGTTATTTCGGACTTATCTTATTATGTAAATTATAATATCCATAAAATACTACCACTTTATTTCATAACTTCAAATAACGACCCAATACTAATCTGTAATTAGTTAACCCTTTTTACGATGTTTTTAATTAAATTTATAGTCCACTTAAATCCTTAACTGCTATAATTTGGGAAAAGCTTTTCTTCAAGGCATAAATCCGCATAACTCTAGTCAACATAACATACAAAGATTTTCTAAATTTACTTAAAATTCAGGATAGTTTTCAGATTCGATAAATCTGTTTTTCTTTGCGTAAATGGGCCTAACATTTCGTGTACTCCTAGAAATGTACTCAAAATTTATCATTTCTGAGTGCAGTTTCTGATCCCAAATTTATTCATAACTAATTAATTTTACTGTTTAACTCATTCAAAATGAAGTTTTACATCAATTGATAAATAAATTAATAATGATTGGTATAAGTTTTTTTCTCAAAATTAAAAATTTGATTATTAATCAAACATTTTGTTTATAACTATTGGAAAAAGTAGTAAACTTTGAAATACTTGAAATAATGTACTTAAGTTTTGAAAAAAGGAAGTTAGAAAATATTAGTTAACATTCTTTTTCCAAAACTGATGACATATAACTTTAAGAAAAATTAAAACTTTGGTTCAATTACGCAAAAATACATTTGTGTTTATATAGAAAATCGACATAATGAAGAAAAAATGAAAAACTGATTCAATTGTTGAATTTTTTTACCTTTTCCTGATACTTTTACCTTCATTGGCCTTATTTTTTAAACTATCGGACAATTAACTTTAGTTAAGATTTATTGTTCATTCACATCTGCTTTACGGAAACACTAATTTCTTATAATAATGGTCTGAAAAATTGGTTTCTCATAATCAAACCTCAGATTTTTTCTATGTGACAGCTGAAACTGATAAAAGACTTTTCTTTCACAAAGCCTCCAATACAGATGCTCTCAATTATCACAATTACAGACATAAGTTTTACTAATGAATGGATTGTAAAATCATAAGAAAATGGGATATTTATTCATTTTTTAAACTCTTTTTCTTAGAAATTTCTTAGAAAGCAATTTTTTATAATTCCGAAAAAGTGATATTCACTCGAATATAAAAAGTTTTTTAGCAGAGAGTTTATAACTATTTGAATAATATTTGAATGATGTTTCTATTTGTATTGAGCCAATCGTTTTTTGATAAATTTGGCGGCAAGTATTTGTGGACGAGTTTGCAATTGATCCAAAAATTCTTTACTATAAGTGACCTGATCGCTATTCAGTCGATTAAGAAGAGTAACACAAATGATGGCTCCCTTTATTCCTGAGTAATGGCACATTGAGGCGAAAGTAACGGCTTCCATCTCAATGTTAACAACACCTGCATCTCGTAATAGGTTTAGATAATTAATTTTTTGTTCAGCAGTAATATCGCAAAACGCGCCGTCAAGTCGTGCCTGAGCTTCATAGAAGTCGAGTGTACACATTGTTGTGCCGCACACTGTCTTGTATTCACTTATTTCTTGATCAGCAATTGATTTAAGCTCATTAACAAGTTCGTGATCGAATACAGATGGCCGGCGAATCACTTTCCCTAATATATGCTTTGAGAATAAATCAAATGTAAAAGATTTGAAGGATATAACACATCATTTCATGAAAACATTAAATAAAAATTCTCAAGTTTATTGTATTCAGTGAAGAGCATAAGTTGAACATAATTCTCTCTCTGTCTCTGTCTCTGTCTCTCTCTGTCTGTCTCTGTCTCTGTCTATCTCTCTCTCTCTCTCTGTCTCTCTCTCCCTCTCTCCAATTCAACATGAAACTCATTCTTCACATTTATCAAATCTGGTATACTTTGCATTAGATTCACTAGATTTAGTGTTATTATTTGTGAGAGCAGTAACTTTAGTGTGGAGAGAGTCAGCAATTGGCAAGTCTTTTAGGAAACGGAAAAGAAATCTAAATTGGGGAATTAGCCTCAGGGGATATAAGAGAGTGGCATATTTGATGGAATCAGTGAAGTGCAATGCTATGTGACATTATAAGTTTTCTTCTTTAATTGCCTCTTATCAATCTGGAGAATACCTCGAATACCTTCCCTTCAGTAAATGTTTGAGCTTAAGAGAGACTTTGGGAATGATGTTTAGGAGAAGTAAAAACAGAAAAATAGACGATGAAAAAAAGAAGGAAAGTTGACTTGTTTTTGGCCTCTTCTTTTGATGACCTCCTGTAGAGAATAGAGTTTCTTTATTCGGGCGAAGTTGCATTCCCTATAGGAGGCATGAATGTCAAAAATATATGGGCTCATAATCGCATTTGAAACGGGGCTCCGATTCAAGAGTACTTTTCTTAAGAATATGGAATTGTTAAGTATTGTAATGGAAATACAGTGTAACATAACTTGTTGTTCAATGATTTTAAATGAAAATCATGCCATTATTGATCTGCATTTTTTAGTGTCATGCGTATGGGATTCACATAATAAAGTACTTATCAATATTCCTATGAAAGTCTAAATCATTGACGCGGCGACCCCTCAAATATTAAATTCATGTTTAGATGTGACACATTGTGGCCAAAAATATGATGCGTGTCTATTATCAGAGAAGGCAATCTCAGTTCAAATTTATTGCTCAAGATATAGAGATGATGCAGCACCTAATGGATGATTATGGCTTTACCACTCGCTCTACTTCTTTAAATTCATCGCATCGATGACTAAAAAAGCCTATTCTAGTCTCATAACTGGTGTGGACTACATATTTGATATACAGTTTGTGTAATAAAAAATATCACAATAAAAAGCAGTTTATATGCGATCATATCTTATTACACAAACAGTATTAGAGTTGAAATTTTTCCAAATATTCTCGAAATATGATTTTTAATATGAAAAATAATCTAAAAGTTGAAAATCTAAAAAAATAAGATTTCCCTCAAAGAAACTTGTTTTGAATAAAGTTATTTGATTTTTGAAGCAGACAATAAACAAAAATAGTTATAGTAAGTTAGTTGTGACTGTATTCCATTAGAGCAATCATGTTTCGTGATAGCATTATGACATGAATATTCCATTATTGATATTATGAGAGAATGGCTGCCACTCATTGCATGCATTCGTCTCGTTGGATACTATATTAAAGTTATACTCGTGTTACTCAGATATAAGGTATAATGTTAGTTGCGTTCAGTTCCTGCATTTTTGGTACTCCCTTCTCAACAAATAGTATTCCCCGTGTGTGGCGAGTAGTAGTAATAGTACAATATTAGTGCAAACTTTTCGCACATTCACAACTTATAGCAAATTATTGGAGCGAAAATAGTATCGGCTAACATAGAGTCATACAAATAAAAATAATAAAAATAACAATAATAGCAATCACAATGACTATACATTTAGTAGAATTGAAACAGTGGTCACTAAGAACTCATTTTAAGTATTATCAAAGAAACTTTTGATGTAAAGGATGAATGAAAAAAATAAAAGATTTTATAAGATGTCTTTCTCCCTCTCTCGCCTTGTTTCGACTCTCTCTCTCTCTCTCTCTCTCTCTCTCTCTCTCTCTCTCTCTCTCTCTCTCTCTCTTTGACTCTCTTTCTAACTCTTATCGGTTTTGTGTTAAATTTGTAGAGTTGTTGTTGAAGTGCATTCTAGTGAAGAAAATCTTCAAAAAGAAATCTTGATTGCGGTCCTTCTTCTCAATGGTTTGCTATGAAACTCGGTTTGCTTTCTGTGGTTATAGAAATGATCACTTTGAAAAATTCAAGTGTAGTCAACGCTAAAGTTGCATTTGTACTCACCATAACCATTATGTGAGTTGCCGTTTGTTTTTATGCGCGTTATGACATTCACGAAAGCAAGTGTTAATAATTGGCTCTTAAAATCTTCTCTTCTGTTAGACTTGAGTTAGAGTTGCGTAATATATGAAATCATGAAATTGAACATAAAACACATCGCGATCTGGAATGTGATGTAAAATGCATTCATCCATAAAAACATAACAGACAAATGTCATATATATATCTAGACTCATGAAAATCGATACAAGTTTGTGCGACTCTTTTCAAATAAGCTCGTATTTTGATTCTGATAAAAAGCATATACATGTGAACTATCCGTCTTTGCCTTGTTTTATTTGCTTCTTCACTATTTCTTCATCATATATAATATCAATATAAGCATACCATGAGTTATACTATAGACTTCTTTGACATAATGTTATATAAATTTATTTGAATCGGAAAAGAAAATCCTAATATCACATTTTGATAGTAATTCCAGTTTAAGTTTATGCATGAAAACACAAATCATGACTTCATTTGATTTGATGCATAAAATGAGAGTTGGCATTACCACCGCTAAAATATATGTATTGTCATTATATCTATAAAATCATTATTTTTGAAGCCTTGAAGGAATTTCGCACGGGTTCCAATTTAATTGGCACATTTCATTGGCGAAATCCTGTCATATTTACGCATGAATACATTCTGTTTCAGTGAAAGATCGCATCTTCTTCTCCACCTCTAATAATTATAAACAGTGGTAATAGTGGTTTTTCAGCTCGTTTTCCACTAATGCACTTTTTTCGTGGTTTAAATAAATAACTCAATGTGTATGAAGTACTTCTTTCATGTTTATAATGTTCACCAATTCTAAGCGTTTAATACTGGAGTACATGTTTTACATAATAGGTTGTATCACTTCGATATTGATTCATGCAAATGAATTAATGTACAAAACTCTCATTCTCTACTATCAAATAGTATACATAACACTTCTCTTTCAAAAAATGGGTTCAAATCACTTGGGCTTTCATTTAATCGCAAAACGTACAGCATTGGCTTATAACTAGAGCTCATTACTATATTTAGGATAATATTTATAATTTCTATGTTTGCGAAAAGAATCGTTGATTAATGAATTTATTTCGATTGAACGTTTTGCCTCAATTTAAACCACTCAATAGGAATGTTATCTTAATTTTGTTTGAGTGGACGTCAATTAATACCAAAATTTTGAATATCAAATTTAGTTTATCAGCTATTAAACAATAAAGAGAACTCAACTTTAACTAATATATTAAATTAAATTATATGGAAATTTGCAAAGCAATTATGATAAAGCTTGAGTTGAAATCATGCAATCGATCGATGGGGTCAAATTGAACATTAAAGCTTCTTAACAGTTGAGGAAATCAGATTTCAATAATGATAGCAAAGATTCAAAACATCACTTCTTGTGGTAACTTATTTTCCAGGGCTAAACATATTCTTATGAATTAAATTATTAAAATAAAACAAATTCAAAATTCGCTCAAAGCATTATGACTTTATTTGATATTTATGTAATTTCACTGAATTAGTTTTTCTACCGTTGAACATATGCCAAGTTTTTCTGTTATTGTTTCAATTTAATTAAGTTTTTCCAAAAAGTAAATAAATGAGTTTTGAGAAATTCATAATAAAATAAAGGCTGAGGAATAACATGTGTCTAAAAACAGAAAAGTAGTTTTATTATTGATGATTATGAATTGAGACGCAGATATTGTCTTCATTACAAGTTGTTCTGATTTTTGCTTTGTTTAATGTTGTTTTTATTGTAATTTATTCTTTCCTAATGTAGTTTTAATTCGTTCCCATTGTAATTGTTTATTGCATTATCATTAGATCCAAATTAAGGTCATATTATCAAAGGGTATGCTATCTTTTATATATTAAACTTGATATACACTTGTGTAGCTTGAATTCAAATTCTTTAAATCATGTAAATTTTCGTGTAATGTTGAATCTGTAGATGAATCGCTTATTGAACGCATATCTTTGCCTGAATCAGAAATTATTTAACAATCTGATCATGTTCTGCGAAATCCTAAACTTTGAGTTCAAATTTAGTCATTGAAATGGCGAACAATACGGAAATCTATATATAAATATATTTAAATTAAATGTTTGTCACGATTTTGTGGAAAAGTCAGTCTTAAAATTGGAAATTGCTTTATTGTCTTGGGATGAATAGTATATTCTAATTATAGATAACAGACTCAGACAATAATCTATTTTTCAACACAAAGAGTTGTAGAGCTATAGCTGTAAATTCAAAACTTATAAGAATATATTCTAATTTCTAAACCTACTATACAGTACTTGCAAAATATATTCTATTATTAAGGAGTTTATATTATCCTGAATACAATTCTATTAATATTTTGACCGATAGTAAGGAAGCGAATGAATGAATTTGATATTCTTTTCTATTATATGAGTATTGCCCTGAGCTCTAATGCATTTTTTGACTTCCGATTCAATACTGTATTCCGTTATTGACTTATTGTGAAAGTTAGTTCAATATATAGTTAGTTGTTTTTATTGTTCATTTAGTGATTGATGAGCTTGTATTACATCATCAATCGGCTGCATTTCAGTGATGCATCTCATGCATCAGGTTAATGGTTAATGGAATGTACAGCATATTCAATTCAATTCAATTCAATACAATTACGGTTAGCTCTCATGCTCAGCACAAACAGTCTCTCAATAAACTTTTGTAATATTCGTTACGAAAACGAAAACTCTTGTAATCTAGTTTAGAGTGAATGGCAAAGACAATCCCATAATTCTTATTGCATGTTAAGACGTAATAATCTATTTTACTATTTGCCCCTCTATGATGTCAAACCTATTATTAGTAATGTGTTACACGCTAGAGATGACCCCAACAACATACACACTAGAAGATGACCCCAACAGAATGCATTTCATATTCACTACGAAATTATGACAACTCATTAAATTTGAATTTATAAAATGTTAGTTATGGCGCACAGTAAATGTTGCCTTTATTTTCAATTCTCTATTCATTAATTATACAGAAGCTCTTATTTGCTTGTTTTTTGTCTAAACAACTTGTATGTTAAGGTTAGTTGCGAAATAAGACAAATAACAAGATGCTTCTTCTAAGACAAATAACTTAAGATGAGAAAAATAATGACATTTTTATCTGACATAAATGGACATTGTCTGGCAAGATATCGATCATTGATGATCTTTGTTCTATTGCTTTTTTCATTTTCAGTGCATTTAAGCGATGGAAAACAGATTTCTAGCGAAACACTTCCGCTGATTTGTCATTAAGAGATTCACAAAAGAATGTCATTAACATTAACATTATGTTTCGTGCTTTTTTCTGTCGGTTATACTTGTATAATATTGAGCTTATGTCTTGACAATGACTACAACTATAATATGTTAGGTTCAGAACAATGAGCTAAACCTAACTGAGAGCTATTAAAAAAAAGGTAAAATGATGGGTCTGTGAAATGCGGGTGAATTTGAAGCTTATATTTTGAGTGAGAGTACTTTGAAGAGAGAGAAAAGCAAAATTGCCGCTAATGTTATAGTGAAATGGTTATGCCCGCTCTCAACCGTAACTATTGTAGACATTCTAAAATGAACTTTTATTTTAGTGGGAAAATGGGACTGAATAACAGATGTTTTCAACAAATATAAACACACGCTCTAATGCATACTTGCATAATGTTAGCAATGAGTCTATATATGTATTATGAAGTTTAAATAATCGCAATTTCCGACTTATTTTCCGATCTTATTTTTCATTATACGGCAAGACTACTAATCACTGGTAGAAATAAAAACTGTAAAATCCTCTCCTGAGACCAAATGTTGAAGTTAATACCTGGAGAAGACCTGCTGCAGAAGAGGAATTATTTCCTCCAAAGGCACAGAAATGCTTTTCTCCAATATAAATAAAAGCGGTTTAAGGATCTCATTCATGGCCTTAAGCAATGTGCGCATTGAAGTGTGAATTTCAAGATGAAGCAAAAGTTAGTTTTTGGTGCGCAATCAATGAATTCGCGTGTAGCCAACTTTGCCTTTTCTACTATTGCATGTGTTGCTCATCTCATGAAATAGGTTTATATAATGGCAATTTGTTTATATCGCCGTTCAATCTATATGTTAAAAGTTTTCTTCAACACTCAGTTACCATATAATAGAAAATTTGTGCTCTTTTTAGAGTTTATTTTCCTTATATTTTATAAACATTAAAGTAACGTGACTTTATCGCATTTTAACCTTAATAATTATGTAGCAGAAACAGAAAAGTTTTACTTCACCTCAACAGTCAAAAAGTTCCTGATTTTGATATAGTATTGCATTTCATTTCAAGACAAAATATTGACTTTACTTTGATTCCTGCATTGCATTTCTAAACTTATTTGTGTTGAAACCAAAAAAAGTCGAGCTTTGATTTTACATTGGCTAAGACTTGATTGTTTGCTAAGCTATTTTAGTTGTGACTCTATTTTTCCTACTTTTTTGACATCTCTCAATTGATTTGCTAGTTCTACAGTACTGTACTTTAATACTTACTTTTTATTTCTTATTTTCCAGTTCTCGGTAATTAAGTTATAAGAAAGTTCAATTTTTTCGTCAACATAGACTTCAGTTATTTTTTATTTTCAATTCAACTCAACAAAGTTGCATTTTCTTTTTGGAACCATTTTTTACGTAGTTTAAGCTCATTCTTCACAATTTTATATCAAATTTAATTAAAATTTCTCAAATAAGAATTCAAACTATTATGAAAAGAAAATTTTATTATTCTGTTTTTGAATCTGATTTACAGAAAGCATTAGTAGATTGAAAATAATGCTATAAAAATTAACATATTTAAGTTGTGCAATATTTGTTTTTGTATGGCATCTGAATTACAAATTCAAATCACTGAATCAATGGGAAAAAGTATCGACAAGACTCAGCGCTTCATTAATGATAAGAAGTGAACACAAACTGAATTATCAAAGCTTGTTTAGGCTTATCTCACAAATTAGTTCAGCTTCAGATGATTCATACGAATAATAAGCAAAAATTTAAATGCAAATAATAAATTAAATTTCTTAAATTTATATTCAAGTCATTCAACTCATGAAGTATTGGTTGAGAAATTTTGAAAAATAACATTGAAGTTATTATTGGCTGAATATTATCCACATTTTTACACTAATACTTCATTTTGTTTATAACTTAAATGCAATCAATGGAATGGAATTCCAAATGAGGATATTCTATATAACTGAATAAGATATCAAACTTGTTATAAAACTAATTATAATTTTGAAACAATATGATAGGATCATGTAATTTACTTTGAAATTCAAATAAACACATTTTCCCTTTTAGCTATTTTTTCATAATTAAGTTGCATAACCATTATATCCAATTCATTCTCAAATACCCACTCTTTTAGATGAAAGTTATCATTGAAAGTAATTATTTAGATGAGCGGTAAAATTGAGTTCAAAATAGTGTTAAATTTGATATTATCTTTAGTTTGAAGCATTCAAGACAAGAAAATTGTAATCATAAACAACTTTTATTTAGAACAAATATGAAAACCATTAATTAAATTTAAGAAAATAATACCTTATTTCTATGGGATATCAAGTCAACAATAATTACTATTGAATAGTTATGAAATTTTGATAACTGTTAGCCTTCTTCACGAATTTTGATGAATTATTAATATTTTTAAACAATATGATAAATATTTTGTATCGCATTCATTAATTCTTTTACTGATGGACTTGAATTATAATTAGCATTATTTTAATACGAAAGAACTGGTATTACAAACCATACTATTAAGTTTTTCTCAGATATAATTTTCTAAAATGATTGTGAAATTTTCTCTCCTTTTTCTCAACAAGTTATGATAATTTCATATGAAATGGTATTTAATATTTTTGATTTGATCAAAATTTACAAAACAAACAAATTCTTGATTAAAATCTCTTTATGAATGTCATTGTTATGGTATATCTGAAGCCCAATCTTGACATAAATTATAATTTCTATTAATATTAAGTTGAAGTTTAAGTTTAAGTTTAAGCATGTTTTATTTGGTTTTTATTTTATTTTTTCTTTTATTATTATTATTTTTTAGTTTCTGTTCCAAATTTCTCAATAAGACCGCCGATGTTAGATAGAGGTAACCCATTGTTATATTATTGATGTTTTATAATTTGATTTGAATTGAATGTTTTTCATGAGAATCTAATTCATCTGAATATGACATTACAGGTCGAATACATTATAAGACAACTTATGCGTGTGAAGGAAATCCATTGCATTTGAACTGTGAAGAAGGGCGTACTATTCACTTGGTTCGTGCTAATTATGGACGATTCAGTATTAGTATTTGCAATGATGGCGGAAGATTAGATCTAAGTGTCATCTGCATGTCCTATCGCTCTTTTCTCATAATGTCAGACAGGTTTGAAAAACTTAATTTATTGCTTCATTAATAAATTTTTTATTTTATTGCTCAATTAATTGAATAATTGCAAAAAAATCCAATTTAAATATTTTATTTGCATTTTAGATGTAGTCAGAAATCGAATTGCAGTGTCATTGTCTCGAGCAAAATGTTTGGCGATCCGTGTCCGGGGACTTTGAAGTATTTAGAAGTACAATATCATTGCGTTCCCGGTATGTTCAGTGCACTCAATTTTTCCTCAATGCTTTTCAGCCTCTTTTAATTCTCTATAAATGCATTAAAACTGCACTTTTTGTGTGGTCTTAAGTCTATAATTTTTGTACAAATTTAAAAGTCATAAAATTTGAAATATCAGTACTAATTAAGAGTCGTCCTTGTGTTTCAAGGGGGAGCTTCAGCAGCAACAACAACCAGAAGACCACCCGTACAGTTTAATATTCCGATTATGCCTTCATCGAGCAATACTTCGTTACTTTTCCCTCCAGTCCAGCCCACGACCATTCCTACTAATGAAGATGTAATTGTAATTACAACAGACGCTCAATTTTTAGCAAAGCATGAGTCGAGCATTTCTTCGAGCACTCAATTAACTACACCGTCTTCTAGTACTGTTGATACAAACTTTAATCACATCGAAATTATAGAATCTGGTGAATCAGATTTACCACAATTTTCCTTTAATATACCGGAGCCTAAAGAAATGAGTCCAACTTTACCTCCCTCCACATCATTACAGACCCCAATTCAAGTGGACTCTGCATCTCTGCCCAAATTCCCTCCACCACCACCTCCTCCTCCATTAGTATCAAAGCATTTTCCAATAACTGATCTGAAGATTGATTATTGTCCGCCGATTTTTGTGAGAAGTTTGTTCTGGAATTGGACCCGAAAAGGAGACATTGCAGACCAGAAATGTCCGGGCGGTGCAACTGGTCTCGTGAAATGGGAATGTAGTTATAATCCTATGATAGGATCGGCCGATTGGGTTCCAGAAAGACCTGATTTCAGTCAATGTCGTTCGCTATGGCTCGACAACTTAGAAGATAGACTTAACAACGATGAGCCAGTTATTAGAATAGCCAATGAATTAGCACTAATGACTCTTACAAAAGCATTATTTTGCGAAGATCTTCAGCGTATCGCTCATATTGTGCAGAAAACACTGTCACACGCGGTGACAAGTATGGAAAACTTGCAGTCCTTCGAAGTTTGGCACAGACACCAAGTACTCAAAGAGTTATTGATGTTTATCGTTGAAGCGGTTAGTAATCTGTTGGATAACGCACAAGACGATGCTTGGCTCGACCTGAGTGTGGCTGAGAGAAAACAAGTCGCTTCCAAATTACTTAAGGGGTTAGAATTGAGCGCATTATTACTTGCGGATAATACAAACCAAGACGGATCGTTTGCTGTGGCAAAACCTAATGTCTGTAAGTGTTAAAAAACATGTCGTGGTTTTGCCTTTTATTGGTTTCATGGTTTAAACTGCCTCTTATTCTATATATACTGAATCATTATATAAACTTATATATGTTTTTTATTTTCGTAGTGGTTTCAGTTCATGTATTGGATACACGAATGCCTATTAGCTTACAATTTCCTACAGTGGAAGACACCCGCGGCACTATTGAATGGATCCGAATGGAAGATTCCCTTTTCTTGCCCGCACAGGCATTACTTGAATATTCAAAAGATGGTAATTAGCCTTTTATTAAATTGATTGAGAAGTTTTCTTTTGCAATTATATATTTCAATTTGACTCTAATTGAATTTTTTATTGATTAGGTTTGGCTAAAGTAGCCTTTTTAGCATATTATCGCATTGAAGATCTACTAAAGCCTGACTCCCACTCAATTAATGAGAAATCCGAAGTTATAAGCGGTTCGTTCTCAATGGCTAATAAACTACAGAACATGACGTCTGGATCTCTAGCAATAAATTCGCGAGTGATCGGAGCCTCACTTAGTATTGATAAAAAAGGTGAAGTTGAAAATATCCTGTTATCCCATCCGATCACAATAGTTTTGAGACATATTCAAGAAGAAAATGTGTCAAGTCCTAAGTGTGTCTATTGGAACACTGAGAGAAGGGATTGGCTCTCAGATGGCTGTTGGATGGACTCGACTAATGCTACGCACACTGTTTGTATGTGCAATCATTTAACACATTTTGCACTTTTGATGGACATCAGACCCGTTGACATATTAGCGCCTCAGAGTAATTGGCAAAAGCTAGTGGTCATAATTGGCTGCTCTATTTCTATGTTATGCTTAGTCTTTATAACCACAATAGTTTGTGTTGTGAGTGCCGGCAATACTGAAGCCGTTTCAATACATCGTAATCTATGTGTCACTCTTTTAATCGCTGAAATGACTTATTTAATTGGTATCTATCGAACTGACATACCATTACTCTGTGGTTTAACTGCAGGATTCTTGCATTACTTCTTATTGGCATCATTTTTATGGACATTTTTAGAATCCTTCGATCTTTACTTAAACTTAATAGATATGTACGAAACTATTAAATCAGCCAAAAGATTAATGTGGTATTACATGATAGCATACGGCGGACCGACTCTTATTATTCTTATCTCCTTATTTATTGACCCATCAAGTTATGGCACATCCAATCATTGTTGGTTAAGAGCAGATAATTACTTTTGTTTCAGTTTTGTTGGTCCGGCCATTGGTATCATCTTTGGTGGACTTGTGTTTGTATTGATCTCTTGTTTTATTTTATTCAACAATTCCAGCACAAGTACAACAATTAAGTGCATCGAAGAAACAAAGTTAGACTTAACAAGAAATGGCGTCAAATGGATTGCTTTCTTACTACTCATCCAATGCCTGACTTGGACTTTCGGTTTAGTTCATGTGAATATTCAAACATCAAATACAATAGCAATTTGTTTTGCTATTCTCAACATATTATTAGGACTTTTTGTGGCCCTGTTTTGTGTACTAAAAACTGATAACATTCAACATCACAGGCTTATTAAAAGTTTGCCATTAATGAGTTTCTGCTTTGAAGACATAAACTGCTCAAACACTAAAACTAATGTAGCTGTTAGTGATTCATATGCTAATAGACCAGTGGTTACACAAGTCACTGCAACACAAGTGGCAGGCATTGTACAGCATCCACAACAACAACCACCACAACAGTCACAACAACAGGTGAATATTGCATCTCCGACTTCATGTTCATCTGCATCTCAAATCCCTTCTGTACGTTTATGCTCTATTAATAGCACAGGTATTGCATCCCAATCGCACGTCAATAAAGTGCATGATTTTAAGTTACACTAAAATAACAGCACTTTAACTGCAAGCATATGTTTTTGATGTTGCATTTGATTAGTTGTATTTTTGGGAATTTTTGTGATGTTTAATTAAATTTGTTATTTTCTTGTCTGTTATCTGTAATTAGTTCCGCCCTCAGCTTTGGAACTCGCAAGTAGAGAACGACAGCTCTTCCATAATACTCGATCGCCAATTTATTTCAGCGCAACGCGAACCTGAAAATATGTTATATAATTGCAAAAACGGCACAACTGGACCCATTCTAGTGAATCCAATTAATTCAGTTCCTACAGTCAATGTTGCGATAAGCGATATAACAGCGGCTGCATTGGGCAGTCAGAACTTGGCTGACTATGAAACCAAATTACAACAGATTAGACATAATAGCCTCAGCAGACAACCCAAGTCCAGGCGCAAAGTTCGTCTTCACGGGAACACGCATTTAGATGATAGTACACGATATGGGATGCACCCCAATCTCCATAACCAAATCCATCCAAATTTGTATAATCAATATATTGAACATATTTATGAATCAATAGATAGCGATTCGTTAAGTTCAGGTGTTTATGACCGACAAAATCGTTTTGCGAGAAGATCACCTGCTGTTATGTCACAAATTAATGATTTTTATGCGGGCGCTAATGTTACCATTAACCCAACCAGTGCTGCAGATGATGACTGCAGTCAAAACTCATCATCAAGTTATGGCCCATTATATGACGATCGGCCGCTTCTCATCGGTTCACAATCTATCACTAATAGCCCTAATTTGAATAAACCATTAATATCTCAAGAGCAGCGCTATCATCAGCATCACTATCATTCAAACCTCAATATTTATGATAAATCAAGAGATGAAATCATGGCAATCACTCATCGAAATAATTCAAGATTAAGAAACAATGAAACAATGAGTGATGCCATACAAAATCAGATGCCTTTTGTTGCTTCCAATACAACTGCTTGGAATATATATCCGGCCTCGAGTGGAGCCAACTCTGATTTACCTGATTTGATCCAAGATCCTATCGATGCCTCAAATAATATCACGACTGTCTTTGTTGAAGGAAATAAAGTTTCGAATAAACATCCAAATTATAATACAATTATAGATTGTCAGCGAAATAGTGATACATCGATAGAACAGCCAGTGATGAGTGTTGCACAACATTTAAAACTAAAGACTTATTGTTAGTTTAAACAATCTTCTATTCATTCAAGATATCTTTGTTGTTCCTCATTATCATAGCAATAATAAATGTTAATTCATTAATGGTTTTAACTCTAATGCTTAGAGTGTACTCAAAAGTACTGATAAAAAGCTATCAAATTAAACATTTGCAAAACTGAAGCTTATCTGATCGCATGCTTATTGTAATCACACATAACTAGTCTTGAATTAAGATTGACTGCTAGTCTCAATATAGTAATGGTGATCAAAAGCAAGAGAATGCCAATCAAAATGCATTATAAATTTATATACATTATAAATGACTGACTGGTGCCAAATAAGTTCAAACATAACATCAAAACTAGAGTTTTACTAAAAGAAGAAATTCTGGTTTATAATCAATTCGGATTAATAACTGCCAAACAATGGCCGCTAACAGCGATCGCAACTTTTTACTCTTTGTGTCCAAAATTTCTTCAGTTAAGGATCTAACGTGTTGAACATCATTACCATCACTTCCACCAATCGCTAAAATTAATGATCCTATTGAATAATGTATTGTAAAATAAATGTATAGAATTTAAATCATAGGAATGTATCACAAATTGCTGTAAATTATTTATAATTAATTAAAATTCTTTCATACCAACACTCACTGCACTTTACATTTTGCTTTATT
>JAQFZT010000937.1:0-18879 GCA_034696325.1 Camisiidae sp.
TGAGATAAAATAATTTAGAGGATTGAAAACAGGGTTTAATTTGGATGAAATGAATTTGGATGAAACAAAGTGCTCCCAAATGAAAACTTTCAGAACTTTTACTGTACAGCTGAGAAATTATTGCCGTCCTTCAGATACATTGATAAGTTTCAAGTTTATTACCAAATATTTCTATTCACTTTTAATATGAATGAGTAATTAATGACTTGTGAGCCTTTATATCTATGCCTTGAGTTGAGCTACTTTTTGTTTTCTCAAGTTCTCGAGGAATCTTGCCATGAATATGAGATTCAATAAAAGACTCCGTAGAAAGTAGGCCAATAAGAAAATCACAAGTTCGTGAAAAATTGTGTTGAGTGCCAGATAATTAGACCTTTTTAGAGGAACTTTTTGTTATTGTTATTGATTGTATAATCAGTGTATAATAAGTTTGTGTTGTGCGAAAAGTTTTTGGTAGAGTCTATTATTCAGCAAAACGGGTAAAAGGCATACATTATATAACAAAAGAAGTTCAACTCAAGAGTTGTCAAACCCTTATCCTAATGATGTGATGTCAGATCTCAGATCAATAAAAGAACAACAATGAGTTAATTCGACTGCTGTAGTGCATAACTATTCTATCAATTAAAGGCTTACTTCCGAAATACCAAATAATAAAATCCCAAAAAACAAAATACCAAAATTAAAATCCCAAAAAATAAAATACCGAAAAATAAAATACCAAAAACCAAAATCTCAAAAAATAAAATCCAAATAATAAAATACCAAAACAAGAAAATGCAGTGCATTCACAAGGGATTTATTAATTTTGCTGCAATTGTTCAGAAATTAACTCTAATATTTGAGAATTTCTCAAATGAACTGACGGTCGATCGCACCTAAATTTCAATTTGAATGTAATCCATGATAGTATTTTTGAGATTTTATTATTTGGTATTACGGAAGGCCCCCCTTAAAATAGCTGATAGGGTGGGCAAAGGGTGGGCATAAGCTGAGCCCAACATTCAAAGTTATAGCTCAGTTTAAGCTAAGCTAAAGCTCGACAATTTTCAGATCAGATTCTTCTTCTTAAGTAGAAAATGTCTGGAATATTTGTTGATTTTTTAGAGATTCATTTTAAATAAAAAATGCATTGTATGAAAAAATGTGATCATTTTCTGAGCTATAAAATTGGGGCTCAAGATAAAACTTATGCAAAATGAGATGATGAGAATCGCCTTATGAAAAGTGTAAGACTTTACAGTTACAAAATGTGCGCAACTGTGAGACTGATTTAAGAGAAAAAAATTTAATTTATAACTAAAATATAAAATTTAAGCTGAAAAATATCCGAGTGATTAACTCAATTAGTAGTAAACAACAAATATTATTTTCTATTGTTAACATACAGTCATAAAAATCCTAAAATTTGAAATTTAGAAACTTTTATCTCAATAAAGAAATTTCTGACAAAGTTTCAAATGAGTCTCAAGTCCTATAACTGCTTGTTTTAAATACTTTTAAATTGTTATGATTGTTATGATTGAGTTTTGAGTTGATCCCAGACTTGGTTATGGTTTAAATATGAGACACTTATTTGTATAAAATAATACAAAATATATGCAATTAGTTATTACATATTGAGAGCTTATAGTTGTGCTCTTTATGAGAGCTGAATGATTGCTATTAAAGCACATCAAATACGATCGTATAGTCTATAGAGTTCAATGATAGCTCGTTATGCATAAAATGTATTGAAAGCCCGTAGATATCCATATCAAGACATTTAATATATTCATAATAATACATATCAATATTTGAGTTAAAAATTTATATCAATTAAATATTTGAATAGACGAAGAGCTCTAGTCTGTTTCTATAAAGTATGGAATATGACAACACCCGCGAACACTTAGTCAAATGCATAACTAGCTGTTACATCAGATCAGTCACAACAAAATTCAAATCCAAAATATAGCGTCATTTAACGAGCATTTTGGATGGGTTTATGAGAACAATAAATCCAATCAATATCTTTAGCTGAAAAAAGTAATCATTTAATGAATAAAACTCTTTCTGAGCATTAACTTTGACCCCACCCCTAACTTCTCACTTTCAGGATATCAAATTATTTTTGCAATATTTTCACTATCGAAACATGATTTAGCGGAGAGAAAATATAACTTTATTAAACACTAAGAACTTAGTGTTTGAGCATTTAACTCGACTTTTCTTAGGATGTAAAAGCAATTAACACGAAAATATGATTCAAACTTTTTTCCCATAGAAAGAGATATTTTGTGGAGAACATACATTTAAAATGAAGTTTCGCTAAGTTGAGCACAAGAGCCTTTACTTAACGAGAAAGTTATGCAGTTATGCAGAGGAAGCATATTATCCAAAAATAATTTGCAAATTTTCATTCATGCATCTGAACAGAAGGATTTCTTATACAATAAAGAAAAAAATGTATTCTAATATGACTGAATTTTATGGTTTTAAACGTAACTTTTGATCGATAAGTTAAGATTAATCACTAACTTCTTGTCCTCCTCGGCGAGCGTTATCATGAATAGAGATTATATGTGTAATGCTATTAGCTTTGAGCTGCTCCACATCCTTCGAGTCTCGAACACTTCCTATGTATAGACCGGTGAGAACCTGCATATTAAAAGCATATTAAATTAGTTTTCCAATTCATAATTCAATACACGCTTATACAAAAACGCCTGATTTATGACTAATAATTCAGTTTTGTTGGTTTGCATTCATCTTTAGGGAAAACTTCACTAAAGCTGAACGCATTCAGACAATAAATACTGATAGTATATGTCACGGGTTTGTTCAACTTTAGCAAAAGCCTTTCATCTCAATAATATAAATATATTCAACATTTCAATGAATAATTTTTGCGATCACTTCAGACTATTTAACATTTTTTATAAATTTGTTATATAAATAACATAAAAGTATTTTTGTTAAAAACATATTTTAGATATAAAAAATTAATTTTTTCATAGATTTAATTGGGTTTCTTTGATTGACAATTGAGAAAACAGAAAATCTCATTCAATGTCTTATAACTAATTGCTATTTAAAGAGGAAATGGGTATTAATAGTCAAAAACTATGAACTGAGAGACTGAAGTTGACATTTGGTTTACATATTCGATAATATTTGTATTTAGAGTTTATAAATTTTTAATGATTACTGTATTAAACTCGTATGTTTAGTGTGACGCTTCACTGAATCACTATTTAATGTCACAAACGAGATATTTTTTGAGATAAACTTTTATTCTCTCATAAAGTGGAAGTAGTTTTTACAAAACACATTCAAAATAATTCAAGTGTAAACGCCATCATCTGTAAAGTTTTGAACTCCCAAAATGAGTTACAAACTTTTTCTGTGGCGAACATTTGTCTAACAAAGGGCCTGAAAGTGGATCATTCATGCATTAACTAAGAATGATAGTGATTCTTCAAATTATTTGCTTTTCAAACGTGTTGAACATAAGCACTACTAAGTTTTCCATTATTTTTTATTATTACTACACCAATAGTGTTGCCACAACTCATTCCACTTAAAACCGGAGGTTCAAAATGGGTGACAACACTTTTTTGGAGTTCAGCCTCAATATACTTGAAGGTGAATTCATGAAATAACTAATATATCCTAATGATATACTAATATTCAATCAACTAATGGGATATTTAGTACTACGGTTATAAAATAAATTGATGTCGTTAAAATATATACTTTCGTACATTACATGCTTTTGTATTGTTTTGAATGGAACTTGTTTTACAGTTAAGTATGATTATCATCGATTCATTTTACAACCTTCGTATGTGGTTTTTGGATTGCCCTCGTGTGTGGAGGCTCTCCTAACCTAACCTAACCTAACCTAACTATACTCAATGTAATTTCATGAATTCGCTATAACATCATAGAGATTCCATATAAAAATTAATATTGTTTGAATATTTTACTTTTTAGACTTATGTAATGAATTATCGGCTACTCCAATAAGACCCATAAACTTTTTGTTTGAATAGAAATTTGAAAAAATGTGCAGACGGCCACTTAAATTGACATTTTAGCTGAAAAGTGGATCTGAAAATGTTGAAACTCCGCCTGAATCTTGGCAAACTGGCAACACTAACAGTAGCCAAAGCTTGAGATTCCATAAGTTAGCTCTAACTTAGTTACAGTAAGGGAATCAAGAATGTTAGATATGAAAATCTAAATGCAATAGAAAATAACCCTCAAGTTTGTAAACTGACTCAGCACCTGTGTTTTGGTCCAACATTCTTGATTTCTTTACTGTACTTTTCAAATTATCTCAGCATCAGGTAATTTATGAAGAAATCAAACTTTAACTCTTAAATTGTAATGCATTTACTAATAAAATAATAGTTGAATTGAAGAGATTTCTTACTCAACTTATGATTAAGTAAAAACATATAAAATAATATCCAACTAAAACAACTCCTTCTTTATCAATAGATGATTAATTAGAGCGAAGGCATGGAGATAAGTCCTCAAACTAAATATCACTACACTCTAGTCATACTTGTATTAATATCTATGCCTTAATCTACATATACTGTGCTTATGTGCCTAAAAATGAATGATCACATTTATTAAAAAAATAAAACTATCAAAATTTAATGCTACGAAGAAAGCAGATAATATCCAAATTATATAGAATAAAATGATCAGAAAATACGGCAAAACCTAATATTTAAATTAGTCCAGAGCGTGCTCACTATAGAATCAAACAATTTCTTCTGACTATCTTTTGATATAGTTTTCGTGTTGAGAAAAGTTGATAACTAAAGCATAAGCTCATTGCAAAAATATGACATACCAACAACCAGGCTCAACCCCAGGCTCAACCCCAGGCTCAACCCCATTCATAATCTCTTAACAAAACGTCTCTCCAATACATTTTCCAATAAAAAAAATTGAATTTCAATTTTTAATCAACATTGAGTAAAGTTCGTTATAACAAATTAAACTTTATTCTGTAGTTAATTAGTGTAAAACAAAAAGAAAGCTCATATGAAGTATCGCTCAAAGCACTGTTTTGAGTAAAACGCGTTTAAAGTTTAAGCACAAATTGAAAATTATGCAAAACTAGTAGTTAAAAATAAAAGAGTTCTCAAAATTTTTACATAACCAAAAGCTTTGTTTATGGTTTAGAGAATATATTTAAAGAAAAAAATTTAAAAAGAAAAAAAGCTTAACTGAGTTTACGTTTGTACACATATTTTCACAGAATAAAAGTGCAATTTCTTATTGAGAAATAAAAACTCGACTCACTTGAAGAAGTCAAAAATGAAAAACTTCATATAAAGTAGTTTTAAAGCATTTAATTGTCAAAATCTAAATGTTTAGTTACATTCAGAGTTTAAAATATTAATTATTGAAGTGTTTGTCATTTCATTTAAAAATAAGAGTTTTATTGACTAGATTTAGTTCTAAAGTTTCAGCTAATTTTCATTTCAATATGAGAGCTTCGAAAATAGGATTTAATTGAATTAATTTTCCTAAAATAAGTATGAAATTCCTTAAAGTCAATTTCGAGATCCAAACGAGTCTCGAGGTTACTCGCGGTTGAGACCTAAGGAGAAAATTTTCGATTGAGACTCGAACCCTCGCCAACTCGAATATTTACAGTGTTCCTCATCTGTTTCAATGTGTTTTGGTGTTAAAGAGTTAAGAATAGTTTAACTTATTATGTGAAAAATCTTCAAAAATCTATCCCTAGACCTATAATTGAGTATTTATCTAAAAATACAAATATTTGTCGAGTTAACTACGTTTCAGCACAAGTAGGCTCTGCGGGGAAGAATCGTTTAAGTGATTACATTTACGTGAGTTTAATTCAATTTTGGTTTGTGAAGAGTCGCTAATAAAATCAAGTAGAAGTTTACTTATGTTCTCATCTCTAGTTTCTTTCAAGAGTTCAGTTTAAGTGATTTTAAATTTTTAATTCCTAAACTCGCTTTTAATTGAATTGAATTTTATTTATCATATTAACTATCAATTATTTATCTTAAAATGAAAGAATGATTGGTTAAAAACATGATAATAAAATCCGAACTCCTGAAGTTGACTCCTGAACTCCTAAAGTAGTAATTAATTCTTGATAGAAAAGGCAAATGTTTATACAAATTCTACACATGAAAAAAGAAATCCAGCCTCAACTTTAAGCATTCAGATTTTATTGTGAAAAACAGTGGAAAGCTTTTTGTAAAAAGTTGATTTTTAAAAAATAAAATTTACTGTAAGAATTATGAACTTTCTTAATGAAAATTGTAATAAAAATTTATACTAACTTAGAAACATATTTTCAATATAGAGTTCGTAAGAGTATTCTTAAGTTTTTTTGGAGGAAAACTCAAAAAATAAGAATCATTACAAAAATTCTAAATCAATTAAAATCCATAACTATATTGATGAAAAAGATGGTATTTTTAAGACGTAAATGTGATAAATTGATATGAAATAATGCTAAACTCTTATTGTTTCTATAATTGAATAGAAAAGATGTCATTAAAATTTATTTCATTGAATTTAAGATCAAATCAAATTAAAAAGGATAACAAAATAAAAACATTTGAACTGAACCCAAAATACAAGTCTAATAAAAAGCATAAAATAGTATAAGTCGTGAAACATTTAAGTTATTGAAACTCTTATCTGATTGAAAAAGTTGAGAAAATGAAAATATTAATTGAAAACCCTTTACTCAGTTATAAGTATAAAATGAATATTTCTTATGAGCCTTTTTCTTATTGAAAGACTTGAAAAGAGTGCGATTCGACAGTTTGAAACTTTATTTTTAAGATGAAAAAGGATTATTTTGAAGGAAGATTTTATGTTCCTTGAAATATGTTCATCAAAAATATATTTCTCTAAACAATCAGAGAATTTTCTTTTATTCACAATATATAGCAAGTATTCAAAAACCCGTCTGTAATCATTTAATCATAACTTTTGAATAACAAGATAATATTCAATAAAAATTTCACATTGAATGAGTCAATTGAAGAATAGATTCAGTAGTGAAGTGTCTTTACACGATCATAGATTTGAGCATTTGACTCAATTATTTCATGCAAACACAAAATCTGGTCATTTTTTATAAGATATAAACTTATAGAGACATAACATAAGAAAGATCATAAAATTCAGTAAAAAAGTATCAGATCATGTAAGAATAGAGTAAATTTATGCAGGTGAAAATGTTTTTATTCAAGTGAAGAGTATCTAAAATGCTTTCACTTGAATATAATGGAAGAAAAATTGTTAAGAAAGAATAGTGTAAAATGAATGACTTATACCTTGTTCATGCCATTACCCATTTTTCGTATGACAATAGATCTCGAAAAGAGTTTAGAAAATTTTCGTTCAGACTATTAAAGCTTAAATTGATGTTTTCTCCTTTCAAGGGCTACTTTACTTGACTTTTACTTTACTTTTCTTCACCTAAAATCTTAAATGACGACATTCGTAACATTGATAGTGATGATAGTTTTTCAACTTATGCTTTCGCTTCAGTCGATGATTGCTTTTTAGGAGTCACTTTTGGAGCGTCCAGAAGAGCATAAGTAATTTCGGTCTACAAAAGCGCACACTTTGACAGTAATTCTTATGACTGCCACAGATTCAGTCCTTAAGCCTCGAATGAAGCATTTTTGGGTTAATAAATTCATTTATCATATAAAGTATTTTACACACATCTTAAGAAAAAGAATTTAATCATTTTTGAAAAGCTGAATGAAACTTACTTTAAAAGGACAACAATCACTTCACTGACATAAAAGGTAAAAATGACAAATAGTATATTTTGACACAATATTTATAAGGATTAAAATATAAACACATACACAAGACTGAGATCAACATAAAATAAATGATTGGACATGAGAGTCCAGAGTGACAGTGAGAGGAAATTGTTTAGCAGAGGATTCTATCTTTTCGGTAGATTAATGGCCAAACAATTATGCCTATGAATGGATGTAATGAAAAACCTGTGATGCATAAAGTAATGCAACTTTACTGACATCGCAATCATAGGAAACATAAAAGAGTTGATAATATCAGGAATAGTGTGATCTGACAGACCATCGAGACATTGCCGCCTGAAGAGGCACTTTAAATAGAGTTGAGTAAAAAGAAATACTGACTAAACACCACATGAATGGTGAGCATTTCGATGCAGCGCAAACGCGAAGTTACTCTTTCAAAGTTAAGAGTATTGCACATCCAGTACACAATACAACAACTGATACGCCTTCCAAACTCTTATGACAGATAACTGTATAGAATTGCATCGATTACTGATACCATCACTGCCTTTCGAGTCATTCCGATTACATTAAAGTTCACTTTTCTCTCCCTTATCAAAATCATACTCTTTCTCAATAAGAGTAATATTTCAAATAAACCCTTTCACGTAATGCCATCACCAACTCTTCAACAATTTTCAAGATAATTGCAGAAAAAACTTAAGCAAAGTATCTAAAAAAGATTCAATTGATGAAAATTTTGTTGGAAACTTTTTTATTCATTAGAATGAGAAGTTTGAAAGGAAAATATTTGAGCAATTTTTGTTTTCTAGTAAAATATTAGACAATGAATAGAAGAATTGTAAGCTAACTGAAAATGAATGAGAAGTCAAACGTAGTAGAACTGGCCGTTTGTTGATAAGATGCCCATAGAAATAGTCTATGAATGTTTCACATCGTTCTTATGGTATTCATACGCTTTTACAATTCGTTTACGCCTCAGTTATTTCAAGTCAAGAATATTCACACCATTTCTCATGAGCAGAGATTTCTTGTATTACACACAATAATGGTATTTCCCATTCTTCTTTGAGCTTACGATTTATGAGTTCAGGATATTAAATGTTAGGTTGAGATGAGTTGTCTAGTATTGCACGCATTGCATATCAATACAAAGCTTTCGATTGGTTTTTATAAATACAGAAAAGTCACATGAATTAATCCCATTTGTTTTATTTGGGGTTTTGTCATAATCCTTATTGAGTTGACACAGACTTATTGTTATTAGCAATAAATTAACATAAGGTTTGTCTCTAAAAACCACTCATTGTTTGACTCAATAAAGATAGTAGTGTTTGAGTACTGATAGAACTGATAGAAAGCATCGAATTTTCAGAAACTTTTCATACGATTTTCAGACTCAAAACTAATACAATAAAAAAGAAACGATTTCCTATGAAATCTTTTTCAATATTATGAAATATTAAGATTTTTTCGACACTGAAAACATCTGTTCCAAAAGAGCTTAATCATTCTGATAACAACTGCACAAACTTTTGCGGAATGTTATTGAGTTGTCTATAAAGACACCCTCTGTTGATGCACACAAACAGAAAAAACATTTCAAACAAAGCTCAAAGTTAGAAAAAATAATACTTTTACGCTAGTGTTCATATAGCTTTGTGTCTTCTTAAGCTTATTTTTCAAAATTCTGTAACTTTTATGGGATAAAATTTGAAATGACTTACTTATAAAAACTTTGTGATGTATTTATTTGTTTTTATATCCTTTACAACTAAGAAATAACAGATCAGTAAATTATAATCCAACAGTTATAAGTAAATCTCAATAGATTTTTTCAATGAATTACAGTCTAACCCCGTTATAGTGAATCCCCTCTTATAGTTAACGATTGTTTCAAAACATAAAACTCAATACAATAGAAATTGAGAACGTTTACAGTGAATCTCGGTTATAGTGAACGGTTTCGACCCATTATAAGCGGGATGGACTGTATATATCTGTTCATTTGGATATTTCTTGAATGAACTCAAATTCTTGAAATTATGCAATAAGTCATTTCCGAATATTGCCATTTGAGTGGATTTCAATGGCAATAAAATGGATATCAGAGCATAAAATATATGGCAGTGAACTTATTTTCGATTCGAGATTTGATTTTTATTCAACAACGATTCTAAACCTCAGTTTTAAAAAAGATACAAATATAAGAGTCAAGTAAAGTTGGGTCAAATCCTTCTCTCTATTATCGATTTAAGAATAGATTAATAGGACATTTGTGAACAGTTTGTGATTAATTACTATCCGGGGAAACGTTTTAGTTATCTATTGGTTTGGTGTACACAATAGACTTGAGAAAACGCAGAGGAGTTTTATATTTATAAAAGATTAGTGTAATTTTCCCGTCAATACTATCCCAAGTTTAAGTCAATTTTTCGGAATCGAGTAAACAAAAGGAAATTTGTGAACTGATTCGCAATCAAATCATATGACTTCACCAACAAAGATATACAAATGCTTCATATAATTTGGAATCAATTGCTTACATAACATATTATGTTTGTAATTATTTTTTGATGTGAATTTAATGCATGTTTGACTTGTAAGATAAACCGTAAAATTTAGAAATGCGTTTTTGACTATAAAAATGTGATCATTTGTATCTTGTGATACCTTCATGTTGTTCTTTACTTTGAAAGAACTTCTAAAAAGGAAAGCATAGATTCAAAAACGAATATTACTTAGCAAATGATAGTGTAGAACATGATCGGTGCAGAAAATTTTGCGATGCTTTATGTGATTTTTTCAAGGCTCATCGATCTCCGATATTCTAGTGTACTGTATATTCAATCTGACTTAATGGCAATTTTCTCTGCTATACTTCAGTCATGTTAACATTGCAAAAGAAATTCAATCGAATCGCTATTCTTTAATTTCTCTCAGTATAGAAATCATAATAACTTAACAGAAATTTTTGTTAGCCTTATATACATGTTATTTCAAACTATATAATACAAATTATATCGATTTAACTTATTTTATTAGGCAAAAGACACAAATGTAATGAAGATAATTGGATGAAATATTACACAATCGAATCCTCTTCGGTATTGAAAGCTTACGTAATTTTATATTTCATTAATGACAAAATCATTATCATATATGAAAAAATTCAGAGATTGTGTAATACATAATGATTTCTAGATTCAATTTTAATATCAAATGTTTGATTAATGTTTAACATTAGAGTAATTATAACAATCACTTAAGGTTTAACTTTGCATTTGAAAACTAAATGAAAATTAATTCTTAAAAAAACTCTTTACAAACACTAAGATTTACACATTTAACTATTTTTGACTTAAAATCTCATCTCATGTCAAAGAGTTCTTTTGTGTTTTGTGAATAACATATGAAAATTGATTTTAGCTCTGCTCTTATGACTTAAAAGCGTGTGATTCATATAATTTTGCTCTAATATATAATTAAAATGAGTTATTAGAGTACAAAACAAAACCATTTTATATTATCTCAAAGTATACACTGTATGATGATTAGCAAATTATGTTCAATTCTAGCATCAAATTAGTCACGAAAACTTCGTATCATTAATTTGAAAATTGATTTTTATTATATTATATATTTTAGCTTTAATTCAATTTATTCACTTGAAAACTACACAAAATTTGGGCTCAACTAAAGATAAATGTGACTTTTATTCTCAAATTCTCACATTTAATCTCAGGAATTAGACTGAAGTTATGATAAATAGCATATTTTCATTCAAAAGAGCGTCAAAACATAACAAATTTTACAATAAGGAGTTTGACCAACAAAAGTGGCACGTATTGAATGTTAACTAACTTCAGAACTAAGGTTGAACTACAATATTAAAATCGATTTTTCAAATAAAAGTAAATACTTTTACTTATTGAAAATTTGAGTCGAACTCATTTTCTTGAGAGCAAAAGTAATGGAAAAATCTTAATTCAGAATTTGGAGTCTTAGCTGAAAGCTATTTATACTCATGTTAATTTTGAACAATATTGACTGTGCCTGAATTGAGTGAATATCGGAAATTTGCTAAAATGCTTATGCATATATGAACTGGACTTGAACTACAAACAAACTTCTTTATCTATAGCCAACAGCACCAACTCGTAAGTCCTTTATAGCTATAATATTTTCCTGACTTGTAAATGTCAAGAAGTTGTCTAACTTAACAAATGTGTCAATAAAGCGGAGCACTCTTTTCAGTTAATTCGTAAACCAGCAAAAGAAAGATTTAGACTTCATGCATATTGATGGTATCATGTCAAAATGTTGTGACAATATGCAAATTATTAGATAAAGAACATATATTCAGATACATATTTTTCTAGATATTAATGATTTTCGAGAAAAATTGCTTTCAGTTTTGATTTAAAGCTTTAAGTTTTTTCAACTCGTGATGGGACAAAACGAGTTTATATTCTTGTACTTTCTGTCCATCCGTCTGCCTGTGTTCAACAATATATTAATTGTTACCAAAGAATTTTACAATTTCAATACTATTGAAGTGTTTAGCATAATGTGCACGACTTACATGACTTACATCTTTAAATTCATAATTCATTAACTATCACACCACGTGATTATACTGAGTCAATTTTGTTGAATAATTACTGTATTTGATTTTGCAAAAATATTTGACATTTTTTGTGACATTATTGGCGGGACATTTTCACGTGAAACCCATATTGACCACCTCTGACCGATTAAACTCAAACCTGCAGTCCCTAAAATATACAAGTTATTGAACACTAAAAATTGAAAACGAGAAGGATTTTGAAAATCAAGCAAATGATATGATAATGAGTTCATTATATCTATGTTCATCTTAATCCCAATAACTAATTAATAGTGACTTTGGTTATATAAACTTATATTTCATTTATATTAATTGTTTGTTCTAAAAGATTTGTAACTCAAATCAATTTTATCAATTTTTATCCAAAAATCACAAATGTCTTACAGATAACTTTTATGGCGATGATTTAATATTGATTTTAGACTAGGGTTGCCAACACTTGACTGGAGAAAAGCGGGAGAAAATTTTCAAAGAGAGAATCTCATAAGCAGTATTTTTAAATTTTTTAAAAGTCATGATTTAAGATTATATTTAATACAAATAGAATTTTTCATATTTTCCCCCAACTTTACATCTTGTGTTAATTGGCGATTTTTAGATACATGATTAAAAGATTCAGTACATTTGATTGAGAAATTGAATTTCATACACAATATATAGCACTAAATATATTATTTTCTAATTGAATATATCACAAACAATTAAACCATGATTAATTCGAAGTTAAGTCAGAAACTAACACTTGTGCAATTTCAATATACAATTTGCATAACTGCTAGAATGAATCTTAAAAAAATAGTTTGAGGATTAATTGAGTTTAAATATGATTATCATCAAAGTAAGAAAAATATGAGACTTTTGTCTGATAAGTAAAATTTTTGTACTTTATTCTTGTATTTTAAATTAAAGCGGGAGATTTGAATCTCCAGCGTAACACTGGAGGGTTGGCATCCCTATTTTAGACGAATATATTGTCGCTAAGTTGTCATTTCAGTTTTATTCATTTTCTTATGAGCTGTCATTTATCTTTAATATTTTACCCAATAATGGATTTATGTCACATATATTGCTCTGAGTCTTAAGAGATATAATTTTATTGAATCAAAAACGATAGTGTCGCTCACTTTTTCAAATTCCCAACTATTTTACATAACTTTATCTTATGACATAACAAATGTCAAAGCGCTCATGAGTTGCAAAAGAATTATTACTTTCATTTGCTAAGAAAAGAGAGTCTAAGTTTTAATTGAATTAACTTGAAGCACAAAATTTCATTTGCATACTTTATGAATAAATGAATAATTTCTATAAATTTCATTCAACATTAGGTTAAGAAGTTTAGAAATTGTGCTTAACTTTCACAGCAATAAAATCAATTCTAATATTACAATCAAAAACATTGTAATTAGTTTATAGCCTATTAACCTTTCTTTTATTGCAGATCATGTTCATTAGCAATACTTTATTACATAGAGATTTATGCGATATGTGTTACAGCACATCAAACATTTGCATAACTTAAATGTAAGTTTAGTTTTATATTATTCAAAGTCATATCAAAAAATTACCAAAAGATAAAACGAAGTCAAAGCTTAAAAGTGTAATTGAAAAACATGCAAAGCAGCCAAAGCCAAGTGAGAAAATATTGGAAACGATTGGCTCAACTGAATAATACGCTCAACTTTCTTAAATAGATTCATATCATTTAAATACTGTATTTGAATTTTAATGAATGTTTTTTGAATATCTTTTTGTTTTGACATCAAAACGATTTATGAGTTATGTAAAGCTTGAAATTTGATAAATTGTATTGAAATCTCAAAACTTGAAATTTAAAGCAATGAAAATTGAATTAACTTATTATAACTAAAAGAGTGTTCAAAAGCGAGTGGTATAGAATAATGAGAAACCAAATTGAAAGAAAGCGAGATTACACTGACTCATGAAAAGCGAAAATTAAATTGTAATCTTAAGAGCGAATCAAGTAAAATCGGCAGAAAATTCATTTATATTTTCAAAGCTATATAATCAAACTTTATGAACATCTATTTTGAAATTAAAAATCAAATTTAAGTTAAAAAATTTAAGTTAAAATAAAAATATTGGTGTGTCTGATAAGTTTCAGGACTTAATTGTTGAAATTTTTCAAAATTTATTTTGAAGGTCTGAAATTTTCCACCGCTATGTCTATTTCCGTTTGGAACCCTTCGTTTTTAAAAATTTTCTTGAGTTCACCGATTTTTTAATCGAAAAAAATTAGATATAAAGCCTGCCAGAGCTTAGAGGCGTGAAGACAGCGGATAATTGACAGTCAGTTTTATTCTCAATTCCAATTACTACTTAATATCAAAATAAATTTTCATTATATATTTTTAAAAATATTACTTCGAGGCCTTACTGTACAGCTACTCCAGGAAAGTTATGCAGAGATCCCTTCAGATCAAGTCATAAATGAAGATCAAACATGAGAGGAAACATAGAAATTGACATTTTAATGAGTAATAGCATTGAATAGTAGTAATGATTTTTAGCATTGAGTAGTGGTTGAGTTGTTGACCCTTATAAATTCGCATCACTTGCTGAGTGATGGATAAATAACTTTCCTCGAGTAGCTGTACTTAAATGTGACTTAAATAATGTGTGGGGAAAAGCATAAACATGTCATATAATAAATGATTTTAATTAATTTGCACTCTTTCTCACCAAAACTTGTGTTCGTGACGCTTATTAGAATTGATAAGAGTTTCATTGATTTTAAAAGTTTAATAAAGTGTACATAAATAATGAATAATTTCATTAAAAATCACTTTCAAAATGCCATTAACTAACAAAGATCTGGCGTTAGTTTCCTTCACAATCGATTTTATAGTTTCAGATTTTGCTCACTTTTAAGGGTTATTAAAATATAAAATTAGTTAAGTTTAAGACTGATGTCAGTCCGATCTGAAACAATTGATCTGTTCAGACAAAAACCAAACGTGAACTTAATTTTCAAATCATCCGTTATCTAAAAATTTGAAGGTTAGGTTAGGTTTAACTCTTGAGTTGATTATAAAAAAGAAAAGTGTTATTCATGAAGTTTTTAATTGTAGTTAATTTTATCGATAAATAAAGTTTTATTCATTTGAAAACAAATCATGTCTATAAACAATATGAAGTCTCAACAAATTAATTAATACTGCAGTTCATAACACATAATAGCATTTGAAAATTTGAGAATAATTTCTACAAAAATAGATATTACAAGAAATTTAAACGTTTAATCGGAATCACTTTCGATCTTATAGTCCTCTTCATTGTCTGAATGAGTAAAACCGGTATTTAATTGAGTTGTATTTGCAAAAGTGTCATCAATTGGTGTAAAAATGTTGAACTTTTGATCGAAAGATGATTGAGAGAAAGCGAAACACAATTCTGTTTCAGCGATTCTTTTATTTTCGTCATAATTAACGACTCTACTCAAGGCGTTGCGAAACCCATAATCAGTTTGACGCAAATGATTAGGCATTTGAGATATAAAAGGCATAAAATCAATGACAAGGCTATCAATGCCTGAAAATTGTGTCAATTGAGGCACTGATTGACAGATTTGATGCTTCAGCGAATTCGTGGATCGATTGGCAGCAAAAGATTGCGGTTTAACAAAGGCTTTGAATTGACGATTACTTTTTGTAGAATTGAATTTGACTTTAGAGCACACTTTTGAGTCAATCACTGGATCACTTGACCGAGAATTAGCAGTCGATAAGTTGAACATAAGTCCACGCATTGCAAGCGATGACTGATAAGAGTCACAAATAGTCTTATTTACAAAATGTTGACCTGAAAACATGTAATCGCATTCACTTAACCATTGTATGCATTCTAAGGCATTATCAATATTATCAACAAAATCCAGATAATTCTCATGAAGCCATGCGTTAAACACATCACTCGAAACCACTAGTTTTTCTGCAATGTTTTCCGCATTTTCAATCAGTGGTTTGCGTTCATTAGGGCTCAAGTGTTCCGGCATTTTAAATGAGTTTCTATTTGTGGTATCAGTTTCTGAATCGATTCGTTTTGCATAAAGAACTTTTCCGATTGCATGACTCAGTGTTAGTGATGTATCTCTTCCTCCGGAATCAAAATCAGACTCAATCGAACTCTTGATTTTCTTTGACTTGATTTCATTCTTCGACTTTGGCTTGTCATCGAATGAATACATATATTTCAAATGCATATTATTTATAGCACTTCTTATATCTCCAGAACTGCAGTCAACTATATTTTGGATTTGATTCTTCGATAATTGTTGATCACATAGTTTTGAAAGCAATTTATGCAAAGATGAGCCTGAGATAGGCTTAAAGTTAATTGTCTTTATTCTAAGCTCTGTTTGAATTGTTTTTGGGAGTAATTTATATTCATCTGAATGTCCGTTAATAGTTTCAGATATTATGAAAACAATAGGAACACAACGAGTGCCAAAACGTCGCTCTAATCCACGCAATTCTTTGTGAAGACTTTCAGGTTTATAATAGAATACATTCGGAAACTCTTCGATGAGAATCAATTTTTTTAATCGATCGACACTTTGATTGTCATTCGAAGAACTCATAACTCCATCGCTTGACTCAAAACCTGAACTTTGATTATAATAATTTGAATCCCAAACAAATTTCTTGAAGCTTTCGAACTGATTCATTGACATCATTGTGTTTTTGTTCATTTCAATCAATGGCTCATCAAAAGAGTCGCGTTCTATGTATTGATTGTGAGCTTTATATTCAAGAACTTCAACATTGAATTCTTTTGCCATTACTTTCAAAGAAGTTGTTTTTCCTGAAAAATACAATCAATTAAAGCATAAAATATTATTTACTTTTAAACAATTGACATGTTTTTCATTACTATTAACTAATAATTAATTTAAAAAATAAATTCAAAGATAAGTATAATTAAAAAAAGGATAAATAACTAAAAGATTACAAACTTATTAAACATAAAATTAATATTTAAAAGGATTTGAACAGAAATTAATGAAAATGAAAAATGATTACAATTGAAGCTTAACTTAAACTGATTTGTGAAAACTTTTGTGATTTTTGAAAATGATTTTTGAAGTGAATTAATTAAAAATAAAAGAATGAATACCAGAACCGGTGGGACCGTTGAGGAGAAGAAATTTGGATTCATTATGACATTGAATGAATTGTTTGCGAAACCAATGGTTTAATTCATTGAATTTATGTTTACTGAACGCCAAATCATTGCTATTGTTGGGCACAAACGCTTCCGTCAAACAAATCGTCTCATTATTTAATGAATTAATACTTGATTTAATGTCAATTGACTTCGAAATCGATTCACTGCTTTCCCTCTCATTTAATGATCTTTTTCTTGACTTCTGTTTCATTTCATCATTAATTTCATCAAATGATGACTCGACCCAAGTGTGGGTCCACTTCTTCTCTCTTGACATCGATATTAATTTAGATTGAATTAAATGAAGATTTGAATAGTTTTAAAACATAAACAAAAATATTAGTTTTGAGAACACATAACAGATGGCAATACAGTTAATGTGATTTCATTTCTTATTTATTATATAAAACTTCATTCAAAACTTCATTCAAAACTTCATTTCAGAGCAAAAGAATCGGTTCTTACAAATAGTTGTCTTTTATTTATAGCAAACCATAGGTTATGAGTCAAGTCTAACTTGACCTCAAATACCTCAATCACCTCAAAACAGTCTATTATCTGCCTTAAGACTGATTTAAATGATTTATAACTTTAGTTTTCATATTTTGCAAACTTTTATATCTTATTTGTATTGATCTCTCACTCGAGTTCAATCATTATTTTGACCTTCGATGACCTTCAACTTCCATGACCTTCAACTTTTAGATAATTATATTAATTTATTTATGATTATTTTTCATAAAAAGATTCTAATTTTATGAATTTTGAAAATATTTTTGCAATTTTTGAATTTATAGAATAGAAAGTGTTCAGAAAAAAATAACAAAATATATAGTTATGAGCAAAGAATCAAAGAATTAGGTCTCAAATCACTCGCTAACAGACGAAAGATCAAAACACTTGAATTTGTCCAAAAAATTAGAATTAATTTCCATTTGATTGGAATTGAAGATTAAAATTGACTGAAAAAAGTCTTTTTAATTTTAATCTTATAAATAAGTTTTACTCCTATTAATTGAATTTTATAATTATAATTAGTTTATTGTATTATTGATGGGCTGACACATTGTAATAATTTGCGAAATAATTCAAATAAATAAATAAACAAAATCAATATCGAGAATACAGTCAAGGGATTAAAGATAGGATATATTTAATTGTAATCCCGGAAAAATGAAGCCACAAAATCTAGTATTTCGAGTAAATTATCAAACATTTTGTATCAAATTATCGAACATTTGGTATGAAATTATGAAAAAT
>JAQFZT010000938.1:0-18878 GCA_034696325.1 Camisiidae sp.
GACAATATCTCAATTATTTAAAAGTTTAATTATGACTTATATATAGTTAATTCTTTGCAAAGTGTATTATTGTGACTGAATTAATTATTTCAGACACCAGGAAACCCATTCTTACTTTAAACATAATAATAGCGTATTAGCATTTAAAAAAGTTAGCAAATTTCTGGCAATATAGAAAGCGAAGCATTATTTTTAAGCTCTCACATTCATATAAGACCTGGTTCTCTAAAGTGGGTCGAAGAAAGATTTTGTTTAAAGATCATGTCCTATGGAGAAGACACAATTTCAAGCCTAAGACACAATTTCAAGCCTAAACAGTTGGGTCACAAACAAATCTGGGAAACACTGCTTTAAGATAATGAATTTGTAATTGACTTTATTTCGTCATTTCATTTTAAGTCAAGAGTATTAGTATTGATGATTACTTTTAGAAGTATTTTAATAGCCCAACAACTTTGAAGTGATAGCTTTTCGTTTAGTATTGATTAAATTTTTGCTCTCATAAATTTATTGAGCAAAATGTGCTCATCAAAAATTTCTCTACTGATAAAGAGAAAATCGATAGTTGAAATGTTTTGTGCTTTTTAAACAAAAAATCGTTATTCTTCAAAACAAATCTATAAACAAGTTTTCCATTTAAATATTAATGTTGAGTTTTACAATTCATTATTAGTACTTAAGTTATGTCATGCAATCAAATTGAGAATTCAAAGAATAGGTTTAAGTAATCAATATTTTATTATTCTGATTGAACTGTCAATAGGAGCCAATTTAGAAACTTGAATGCAATAAACTGAATGCCTTTATATCTTATTTTCAATCACGATTTCCTATCCCTTTACGACTCAATTCATTTAAATAGTTTTCTGTAATAATTTTCTATTCGAAACTAAATGCTGTTCTTTACATATCGAGTGAAGTCATGTAAGAAAGTGTCATTTAAGGTGCGAAATTACTGTCACTGTGAAAATTTGATTTTTAATGTGAAGTGCATTTAAAATTTTGAAATAAACTGTATTATCAGTTTATTCTAAGCATTTTCATGAACTTTATGTTAAAATAGTTAAAATTTCCTTTGAAAGCCATTCTGAAGATAAGTCAACCAAAATAACAACTGAATATCAGTACACTAAATGACATACTATAAGCATAAATTTTCGATGATTGCTTTCAAAGACATAATTCAAAAGTTCGTGTGATATTGACATGATTTCAATGTTATCTCATCTGATAATATAAAAAGTTGAGAGAAATTCGACACTTTATTCCTAACCAAAAACAGAACCTCAAGAAGAGATTTGAACATAACTTAAATATTATGGTAAATATGAATGAGATTAGGATTAGGATAGTATAAGAAAACAAAGAAGAAGAAGACGGCTTATATTTTGATAGCATTCAAGCATTAAAAGTCAATATTGTGAGGGGAAGAGCAAGAAAAGCATTTCTTTCAATGTAATCCAATTACTACTGACACAAAGGAATTGAAATAGAGAATCACAGGAGGAAAGATCCTAATGAAGAGGAACCATCAAGAATAAGAAAAGGAATGATAATTTGCATACCAAAGTTCTTTAAAAAATTCTTTAAAGACAGAGATCACTCCTATTTCAATGGATTCGGACTCTCATTGCATAAAACTTAATAAAGTATACCTTTAAATAACATTTTACTCCAGCGCTTATTCAATTTAATTCTGCGAACGGAATCAAAATTACCATTTTAAGTAAATATTTACATTTATGAATTGTTACAGTTGTGCCTTCAAAATGGGAGTCTTTTCTTGTAATAAAATTTTGAAACCAATTTCACAGTTTTGTGAGTGAAAGACTTTACACATAAGAATTGCAATAATCTTTTTTCTTTTCTGTATTCGAAGCATTAAATTCTTACGATTTAGGGTTAGTTTATTCCATCAGTTTGTATACAACAAATGAAAATACACCAGATCTCCAGATGATAGAATTAGACAATAAAATTAGCTCAATGTAGAGCTTCTGTACTGATCTTGAGCTTTAGTTTCAAATCTTCTAAATTCATAAAAAAAAGTTTGAACAGACATTTCTATTCAAGAGCTGATAAAAATTCGATGAAGATTCTAACTTATACTTTCTTTTCAATATTTGTCACATTTTTCAACAAACTTTAGTTCAAGTTCATTCTGATCTTCATTAATGAATTTTTGTCTCTTTCACTTAATTATCTTTTCATTTGAAGAGAACTCAAATCATTTTAAGTGTATCTGAGGGTCAAATGTAAGTGATTTTTACAATACATTTAATATGCAATTTAATTTTCCGAGAAATTTTAATTAATTTAATTGATTTATTGCTGAATTATCAATAAAATTTCTACCAATTCTTGCGAATTTATTTCGAAAGAATAATCAGAAAAATTTACTTTCATTAAACTTCCGGACGATTAAGTACAAAAAATTTTGCATTATTTTTCCCTTTGATTGAGTGGTATTTTGATATCAAATATGATTTCCCTTTGAACTCATTTGTGACAAATTACAGAAAAAAGATTCTTTGAAAATAGTTGTGTCCCTATAGGAATGCGTACACATTCTATTATTTAGCAGTCACTTTGATCACAATCACAATAATCCTGAATTATTCTATTAATTTTACAAGATCTAAAATTACTACATATAATATTGTAAAAAAACTGTTTGTTTTTCTAATAGATAAAAGTTAAAGAACTATATGTTTTTAAAATAGAAAAATGGTATACAGTATTATCAAAAAATATTGCAATTTTAGATCTATTACTTAATGAATAATTGAGAGCTTGTAGGCTCGATGTATTATTAAAGTAGGAAAGCAAATGGAGTAAGTGATACGGGAAAGATGTATCTAAGCAACAATTGATATAGTTATGTGAATAACTATAAACAGCCAATAAAAACAAATGAACGTGTAATAAAAGCCTACTGTACATAAATATAAGTACTGTATATTTAATAGAAAACAAACCCTAAAACTTGACAACTCAGCAAATCCATCAGTTATTTACGGTTGCCATCCTACTTTAATATGGTATCGAGTGTAATTAAGGTGATATTTCTGTTTATTGTGTGAGTTTAGTAGTAATTCGTTCTTAAAATTAATAGAAAAGGCGTATGTTTACCGTTTCGCTCATATATTAATGTTGATACTAACTATACGGTATATGTACTTGAATATGGAAAATTGACGTTGGCTTATAGGCCTTACAGTAAAACGAGTTATCTAAGTTTATAACTCCATCTACATAACCAGTTTTACTTTTAACGCCTATCAGCTAACGTCAATTTTCCATATTCAAGTACATATGTTAATAAGAAGGCTATAATGATTTCAATACATAGAGAAAAATTCTACACTCACAGAAAGAAATGCAACCTCATTTGCACCTCACCTTATTATATTCACTGTTAATAAAGTTACAGTAATGGCTCTTAACTGGCACTACAGTACAATCAGTAAATAAAACAAATGAATCAAATTCAATCATTTTTTCAATTGGTTAAAATTAATAATTCAACTAAAAAAGGATAAGCTCTCAAAACACCCGCTTTAATGCAAATCAATATAAATGCAAATATGTTAGTAAAGTATTTTGTAATTAATTTCGATTCATACTTAAGAAATCCCTTAATAACTTATTCAGTTTTTTATTCATGAATTTGACTTTATTTTTTCATTATATAAATGTATTTTAATGCATAAAATTGTTCATGAATAAGAAGCCTCGGGATATGTTTATTGCTCTAATGCATAGATAGCATTGCTTTATTTGGCAAATGTCAAGACAGTTCAGTTAAGCAAACGATCCAATGATTAAAAAGATAGAAAAACAATAATTATAGCAAACTCTTCAAAACATTTTTTCACTTTTTCACGAAGTAAGCGTAGGCTCAATGCTTGCAAGATTGAAAATCCATTAAAACTAATTTGTTTTTTGCCAATATTTCATGCAATCTTTTATGTACTGAACCTTTCAAATATTGAACCCACGTTTTAAATCCAAAATACTAAGAAAGAGCACTTTTCATATAATATTAGGAAAGGTTTTAAAATCCTGAATACAAGAATAAATTGTCTTTAATATTATAGTTTTTATGTGTGACGAAGTATTTCAAATAATTAAGCAATTTTTCAATGAAATATTTTTAGATTTTTCATAATTTATAAACTCAGAGAAAAATCAAAGTTTGGTAATATATCTCAAATTTTTCGAAATAAGGATCTCAAGTTCTGAAAATTTATTTTCCTCGAGACTCGGCCGAGTCTCGACTATTTCTCTAATTTCTCAATTTTTGAAAAATAGTTTTTAAAAAATTGATTTAGTTTTAAAGCTTTAATTGTCAAGTTCTAAATGTTTTCTTACGTTGATATTTATATTTAAAAACATTAATTATTGAATGTTTGCAATTTTCATTCAAAAAGAAGAGTTAATTGGCTGAAAGTTTTAGATTTTGATTTGAATATTAAAGCTTCGAAAGTTAGATTTGATTGAATTGATTTTTCTGAAAAAAGTATCGAATACAGAGACCCGATATCCAGCTCTAGTTAAAACCTCTGATAGCAATAATAAATAGTGACTGAACTCCATTGTAATCATTCATGCGATTCAAATATGACAGAAAACAATTCGATAACGCGCTCAGTACTCAATAAGACTAATGTAATTTATTTGTTTATTATTTGCATTAAGTTTGATGGTCTTCTATATCTGATTATATTTTGCTACATTCAATTAAAACTTCACAATTCATTTCATGTTAAATTCAAATCAAATAATTAAATAATTCATTAGTATTTAAACTGTGAAAAGTTCTCAACAAAGATTGGATTGGGATTGGATTATCTCCCTCTTAAGCTTCATTTTAATAATCAGTTCAATAATGGGAGTTTGAATTTTTTTTTAAATTTCTGCAAAATAATTGTGTAATTAAAACGCAAAAAAATTCTGCAAAATAATCAAAACGCGTTTTATTGGACCACTCATTTTACCGAAAGTCCCCTATGTTTCGCAGACATTCATGTAAAGGAACTCATGTATTGTACAGTCATTAAAAGAAGTATCGATGAAATTTGAATGAGTTAGACTCATGGCAATACAACTCCATTCAAAACTCTATTGCAAACGTGTAATACATAAAGTATATATTTGAAGTTCATCGATACTTCTTTTAATGACCGTATCTATTTTAATAGAGTACTTATTGAATAAAGTTATTGATTTAGTATTATAATAAAATATTCAAACTAAAAAACACTGGGTATGAGAATTACAATGTAATTTTTTTTTTATTAAAGGCTGAAAAATAAATAAAATCTCATATTGATTCAAAATCAGCTTTCTCATACAGTGATGTGAATTGTGTTCTTAGAAATCTATAAGTGCTCGACATGATAACCTTTCACTACCGACACAAGTGAAGACGTGAGATCCACTCACGCTGAACATAGTTTAAAATATCTCTGACAATGTCATCTTGAACTTAATTGACTTTAGTTTTTAAGCAATTTGAAAGTTGACTTAATGAGCGTAATTTTTCAAAACACGACTTTATTAATTGTTGGTTCCAGAATTGTGGACCTGACTGTAGAACAAAAACTATTACCAGAATAATCAACTAGTATTCATGAAGTTTGGTCTTTATAATTGGTTTTTTAATATGAGGCAGAGTTTGTTGTAGAAGTAAAAGCTTGAACTCTAAAAATAGTTCAATTTATACAACAGTGAGACACTATCCCAGTGGGAAATTAGTAAATCGTATCGTTTTTATGTTTGACAAAGCGATTTAAAGTCAATAAATATTGAATTGAAACCCGGACCACTGCTCAATACTAGATTTGAAATAATGTAGTGTCTATAGTGTCATGTATTGTAAAAAAATACAGTCGGACACAAGTTCTCTATCAAATACTATTAATTATAACACAATGAAAAACAATTATATAGACTTAAGTGAATTATTGCATGTTCTCATAAATTTTATGTGACTTAACTATTAAAATTAAAACTAATTAACTAAGTTTTAAGTGCACTGTTTTTTATTTTTGTCCTCAGTGCTTAATAAGACAGATTATCTTTACTAATTTGTGGCCTACATTCATGTTAAGTGCGTGTACATATCTTTCAATTCATTTCAAAACTAGTATTAAAACAATATTCGATCATTAATTCATGTTTAATCCTCAAATCCTAAAGTTACTATTTTAAAAGTTATTATTTTCAGCTCAATATTTTCATTAAACTAAAATTAAATTTTTACTAATGACTAAATTGTAATCATTTTTGTAATTTTCAGCAATAATGCTTTCAAAAAGTTACTCAAACATGAGAACAGAAAATACACTATGAAATAAACACCGGTATTCAGAAAAATAGAAATTCGATCGAAATTATCGGGATATTGTGCGTGATCTTCAATTATAAGCTTAATAGATGGCAAAATGGATGATAACTAAACCAAAGGTTTGAATATTTGATCGAGAATTGAAAGTTGAGATTTTATTCTATTGACATTGTTTGAAATGTCAATTCAACACATTGCTTGTTAAAGGTATGACTTTTGTAAGTTAGTTGAAAAAGACATAAACCTTATACATGAGTGACGAGCCCTTATTTATCATTGCAAACATCATATTTACTTTGAATCAATTATTTTAAAATAAAGAATTACAAACACCATTTGAAGTACTGTCGATAAAATAAGTAAAACTACTTCCTTTCAATCTTAGCAAACGATTCTCACTTACTATAAAATTTCATGAATATAATCGTAAAATCTCATAAAATAGCAAATAACTAAATAAAAGGAAATAAAAAACAAATCTTACCTTTTCTGGTGATGTTTAGAGTCAGTTAAGCTTTTCGAAAATCGTTCCCAAAATTTGATGCTAAACTTAATTAAATATATGTAAAGTAATATTTGCTGTTAAATGAATGTCAGAAAAGCATGAGTTGTCTCACATTACTTGAGAAAACAAAATAATTATTAGAAACATTAGATTTAATTAAAGAGAGCATTAAATAGTATTAAAGATGTTTTGAGAATTTTGTTGAAACAGGACTTGAGTAAACTTTTTGAAATGATGTTGAAATTTGTACACTTTTTATGAGATAATAGAAGACATTTTCGAAATTTGTGAATGGAAAAGTGTATATAAAGTATAAAGTACTTGTGTAGTGTTGGTGTCGTTGATGGCTTTAACTTACAAGCAGTGAACACGATGGTAGTGATGGTAGTGACTATCGAACTGTATCAAAGTGAGCATCCGTTTTGCTCTGCTTCCTGAGCCTTATAATGTTCTATATATAGAGGATGCGTAAGAGCTATTGGATCAGCTCTGAACCGGCAGCAGCATCACAGCCATCAAATAATACTAAGCATTGGCATCACAGTAGTGAACAATTTTCAAGCATTTGCAGAGCCCTCGCACAGACGCTATTGAAAATTTTCTTCAGTGACTCACGAGAATCGAAAGCAAAGATCGATTGTAGGCATCAGCATATATTTGCTAGAACTGGGCATCACTTCTATTCTTTGCCTGTAATTCGAATCGCCTGTAAGTCTTTTCTCTTGATCTTAGTTCACATCAGAATGCATGGCACACACATTGCTAAATGATGTACAGACACCAAATCGCGCGCATGTCTCCTAAAAAATTCTTTTACTAAAGTTTTGCTCATTTGGCCATTGATTCACACTTTTAGCAATCAATGTCACACACATTGCAAGTGACGGATCTCAAAATGGAAGAGTAATCAAATTATCAAAAGTGTGACTCAATTTGTTTAAACATGAATAAAGCACAACATTTTTCTCACATGTTTTACTCAACATATTTCCAAATAAGTTCAACCCTCACAAAAAATCAAGTAAAACTTTCAATCATTTAGAAGAAATCAAAGCCCTTTTGATTTTCTATATGTGACCAAATCTGATAAGAAATAAAATCCAGAGTAAAAGAAACAAAACTCCACTGTTGAGACCGAAAAGGATAAAAAATAGCAGAAAATGAGTCGACAAATAAATAAATAAATGAAAAATATATATGGAATCCAAGCTATCAATTGAAGTAAACCCTAAATTCAGAGAAGTTTGAGTATTATCTAATTTATCATTTTGCACACAAATCCCTCTATTGTACTTTGTTTTGTTCTGATAAATGATCGTCAGGAGGTTCTATCGATACAATTCAAGTCAAAATTCTAAAGAAAAAACTCAAATTTCTCATTTCAAAGTTTGCATTTTTTTCAAACACTTTAGTTTGCTTTCCCTCATTCGCAAACATAACATACAAATTAATTTGCATTCAATCTTATTGAAGATTTGGTCCAACTTTTCATTACAATCCGGTGATAACTATTGAGAGTAATGTCAAGAAAATTGGCTATTTTTTTGCTCTCAATTCTCTAATTTTCTCACCAGAAATTTAATCAACTTTCCATTGCATTCAGTGATTTATTACGCTATAGAATAACCTAATAATCTCAAAATGCGGAAAGTTTGGGAATTATTCAACACACGATTCATGAGATTCAGCGATTTTCTCAAAACCTTATCTTCGAAACTGTAAAACTATCTCGAATTTTATTTAGAATTAGAGTAAGAAATCAAATACTTTATTTGAAAGTTATAGAGCACAAAATACTTCTAAACAATGAGATTATTCAGAAAAACCTCAATTAAAGCTAAAAAATTATTTTGAAAAAAGTTATGCATTTAATTATTTTTGTTCTTACACTTAAATGGACTAAATGTTAAATTTAAATACTTATAAATAATTATTTATTGTACTTTCGAATAAAGTTTCATTGAACCAGTTTCTATATTTTCGAATTAATTTCAAATTTTCGGGTAGTTTTCATCGAATTTGAAAACTCAATCTTCAATATAATATAATTGACTGTACCTAAGGTTGTATTTATGTGATTGAATAAAATTTGCAAATTTTCAATACTGAATATTTACATAAAAATCATGTTGAGTTCTTTACTTAAGTTAAAGGAAGAAGTTTTCAAACCCAAATCAAAATAGCAATTAATCCACATCCGAACAGCCAATTAAATTCATATTTGATTAAAGTTCATGAGCTCTAGAAACATATTGACTTTTACTGCCATTGTTTATAATGAAATAGAGCACCAGTTCGTAAATTTTCAAATAACATGACTTGAATGATTAGCTATTTTTGATTTGGTTGTCGTTGTGCAGCAACGAAAGAATGGTTTGCAGTAATATGTCGTGTAGTGAATAATAATAGTATTAAGTCGAACGAAAAGGAGTCACACGTCGCTCTGAAGGACAAATTTAATTTTCCCTATTCATTGCCACAAAGTCTGTTAATTTAGGAGCCCTTCCAAGTGTCCTAAACCTGTTTATCACTCTAGAAACCACTTTTTATGGTTAGAAATCAGAATAAATACTGTATGAAAATTTAAATACTCTGTTTATATCAAATTTTATAATAATCCATTTCTAGTTAATTATGTACACTATATATCAATTTAATCAAATCGCATACTATATTTGCAGAACATTGTTAATAATACTTCACATTATAAGTTACAGATACCTTATTAACAGATACCTAACACTTCAAATAAGCATAAATGTGAGTCTGATCTCCAACATAATAAATCTATAGTATCTTATGAATCATATAATCTTATAACTTATGATTAGTTATTAGATATTATTGTGTTATTTAATTTATGGAGAATGTGCACTCTTATAACAAAATAAGACTATTTTAATATTTAATTGTATATAAGCCTAACAGTTTTGGACATTTTGAATTATAGCCGTTAATTTCATTTGGTTAGTGTGAATGCAATACCTGCTCTCTCTCTCTCTCTCTCTCTCTCTCTCTCTCTCTCTCTCTCTCTCTCTCTCTCCCTCTCTCTCTCTCCCTCTCCCTCTCTCTCTCTCTTTCTAGAATGATTATAATTTATTGATGTGTGACTTCAAATACAGTATAATATAATAAAAGTTTTTTGGATTATCATTTCCACAAGAATTATTTGATATTTTTATACTATATTTGTATAACTCAAAGAAAGTTCTTATAATAATACAATTCGTAGTTTTTGTGTTTATCTTCATCAGGAATAAGTAAATAGAAAAGAGAATTTTTTACTGACATATAAGACCTAATTCTGAATCACAATAATTGAATTACATTCGAAAGAATTGATGAAAATTGAGTAATGATTACAATGGAAAATCCCACCTTTTATTATTTATTAATAACTTTTCAATTTCCATTTATTATACATTCAAAATTTTACATCAAATAAATTAATTATTAGAGTTTAAAGTAAATGTACAGTAGTTGTGATATTATAGGATCCCATTTTATTAGATATTTATTAGTATTTTAAAACACTATGAGATTTATAATGGGGAGTAAAAGAGCTCTGAAGTAAATATTTTTGTATGAAAAAATATCAAAATTAATGTTTTGTTTCATTGTTTGATTTTTTAGTCGGAAACATATTTTTCTGGATAAGAAAATTGTTTAAACACCGTTCAGATTTTAATGATAGGAGTAAAGACAAAAGTAGGCTCACATCCTATCATTTCACAATGAATTTCATTTTTAACTTTGATAATTAACTTATTTGAATAATACATGTTAATTTGAAACCTATTATCAAATAATTACAACCCTAACTAATGAAAAAGTTTGAGTTCAAAGTTCATTAATGATAGGGAACCGCATTTGTCTATGAGATATATAGCGAGGGATTTGTACTTGAATATTGGATATTTATTCTTTAGATGTCTCCAATTGCATTAATTGCTTCAACAATAAGCTCTAATTGAATTGATTCACATCATTAAATATAAAAGCACTCATTTCTCTATTCGCCATTCGAAACAAATGACAAAACGTGTTGATAATTGAAAGACACGATAGTTTTAAACATAAATATTCAGATTTTTGTTCAATGAGCCGCTGATCAATTGAGCTGTGTATATATCTGTTTTGTTGAGAATTCTCATTATACAAAAACAACAGTTTATTTGTTCACTAGTTATATGGTAACTCTCGAGTATTGAGCTCGAGACAGAGAGAGAGAGAGAGAGAGAGAGAGAGAGAGAGAGAGAGAGAGAGAGAGAGAGAGAGAGAGAGAGATAGAGATAGAGATCTTCGCATGTCTTCAATTCAGTGGCTGTATTTAAATATGTTCTTTCGATACAAGATCTCAGCAAATAAAGTGATTTCTCATGAATTTATTTTTCTATAGATTGTGAATCTCTCTTTGCATTGCGATTGCGATCAAATGAAAGATCCAGAGATGTTATATAAAATATATTTGCTATGCATTTGTATCCTCTTTTAATATATTTTATTGACAGGAATGCACTGACAGAGAATTGGGAATGCATGCGATGACGCACTTATTTACAGAACTGCATAAAGGTTTTGCATCATTTAAATAGAATAGCGTTTCTCTTTCTTTCCATGTAAAAAATCAAAACCTATCAAAAAGAAAGCCATGTAAAGTGCAATTTTCTAGCCATCATGTATTTGCAGATAACAAATTTTCAGCCCTTCAAACATTCAGAGCAAGACTTTATTCAAAATTAAACACCCATTTCATGAATAATTGTTTGACTGTTTAAAAAATTAAAAAATTAATTTATCATTTTGTTTGACATATTGCTAACAAATCTTATAAATCAAATTTATTGATTAACTTGAGCTCAGGTTTTAGAAACTTGATTTTCATTGAGAAAATTGCTGAGAATTTTGTAAAGGATATTTCCATTAAAGTTAATACTTTGACGTAAAGTCTGGAAAGGAGTGGTGGGAAGAAATATGGTGTTATTTCACTATTATATGATGTATTATAGCATGAATATAGATGGAAAGAGGATGCGAAGGCACTACATATTTCTTATTTTGTATTTGTGAATCAGTTATTAGCCCTATTTCACTGCTGGTATCGTATTATAAAAAGTAGTATAAAATAGCATTAACTCATACACAAGAAATGCATTCACCTCTCAGAAGGTTATTTCTTACAAACGCAATACCTGTATGTATCAAATCCATTAAATAGGATGAAAATTTTAGATCATATTCTGTTATGTACTTATTTTTAGTTAAAGATTCTTCAGTTTCTTATTCTTCATAGGAATTAAAAATAAATATTTTTCCTCTATTTCTAATAAACCAATTAAGTAAATACAGAGCTAATGTGTTTTTTTTTATAAATTCAAGTGTTAATACTGTTATCAAATGCTAGACCAACGCAAACAAAAAATCCTGTCTTTGACACTCAAATATCAGAGATTGAAAAACATAATTCTTTTATAATAATTCTTCTAATCAGAGGCTGAACTCAGTTCTCACTTTAATTTAAAGCGCTAATGAATGTGTTATGAGATATAATGATTGAGAAAAGTGATATTGAACTTGAAATTTTGTTTTAATAATTTCAATTGATATAAAAATGAAAACAAATGAAGAAGTCAAGAGCTTAAACCATTGATGGAAATCTCAAGTTCAATAGATACTTGTCAGCCTCAACTGAGTCAACCCCTGATTAGTAATATTTTCTGATTCTTTCATATTAAATATTAAATCACTAGTGATTTTTTGTGGTACAATTAGTTGGAGAAAGATATGTATCCATCACTCCGGAAGTAATGCTAATTCATAAAGGTTTGACAACTCATAACCACTACTTAGTGCTAACTCATTACTACTATTACTGATTAACATTTGAATTTGTAAGTTTGCTCTCATGTTTGATCTGACTTTATCACTAGATCTGTAGGGATCTCTGCATATCTTTCATCGGTTAGCTGTACATATTTTTATTTCAACGAATTGTACGCTTTTCTTTTGGACGTAACAGTACACAACTCAAAGTATACGTATAATAATGAGTGTACTATTGAACGCATAGAATTTGTATTTTATTGTCCCGGAAATGATGCCGTTTCATATGGGTTTGACAACTCATAATCACTAATCAATACTATAACTCATTACTATTCAATGTTATTACTCATTAATATTTAAATTTCTATGTTTCTTCTCATGTTTGATCTTAGTTTATCACTGGATTATCCGGGATCCAAACTCTATGCGTTGAATAGTACTCTATGTAAGTAAATCTAAGCCTTAAGTTTGAGAAAAAATTGTATTTTGTGATTCAAAGCTTGCCAATTGCATTTTGTGATTCAAGGCTTAAAATTTTTTGCAAGTCATAACTCACTTCAAAATACCATTTAGATATATAAATAAAGAGTATTGTATTGAAAAAGTTGGACACTTTGTGGTAAAGCTTCAAAGCCAAGTAGTAAAGAGCAAACATGCAAACCTTCATGAATATTTCAAACATTTAACCAATGAAAGGATAAAAGTATTGCACACAGTTGTCAAAATACTTTATGGATTTATCTTTTAAAACTATTTTTCTGTAAAAATGCCGGAATAATAAGTTTTTTCTCTACTTTTGGTTTTGCTTAACATTTGTATGACTTGTTTTGGAATTTATTCTTACAAAAGAAAAATAAAATTTTTTCAACAAAAATTACAGAATAATTTTCATCAATTGCTTATTCATGTGAAAACTTGAAATATGATTTTCTGTTGAGAAGTTTTTAGTTTATTCTGACTTATAAAACAATTGAATAGAAATAAAAATGCTATTTGAAAGCATAGAAATGGTTATTGTTATGATTGTTTGAGTTGCTATCAGTTTTTGTAATATCCGCAGAGATGAGCCCATAAATAAATTGTGTGCTTTTCCTTATTTGTTAGAGCAATCTGTATATACTTTGAATTTATAATATTTGAATTGTTTGAATGAATTTGCTTGAAGTCAAATAAAAGACAGAAAGAGAAAAGTAGAGTTAGTTTCTTATCCCGCTAGCATTGAGATAAGATATGATTGATGATGAAATTGTAAATGTTTTTCTGGCACACGAACGAACAAATAACGTAACTATGCATATATTCAATGCATAAATATACTACTCTTTGTAATGGTTTCAATGGTTTGCTGCACATATCGTTGTAATGCTTTTGTTCATGCGAATGGTTAATGTGATTTTTTGTGCTTCTTTTGGACTCTCAGTCATATATAATAGCAGCACAAGAAAATTACAGTACATGTAATGCCAATGGCAGTCAAAGTTGACGTCCATTTCCCCGAATCTGATAAATTTTTATGTTATTCACTAGAATTTAAAATCGATCAAATATGCAAAATATACGCTTTTGTATTCAATGGGATCCCTTTGAGTTTAAGATATGCAAATAATAATATGAAAAATATTCAGGGGATAAACAAGTTTTTGGCCACCAAAAAATGTTTTGGGGAAATCAGGATTCGATTTTCTCATTTTTTCAGACAAACCAAATCTGCTCTTAAAAGATTGGCCTCTGGCCAATTGTAGGTGATATCAAGAGTTAGAGGCCGTTACTGCAAATATGAAACCAATCTTATTTACCTACAAGCAAAGCATGCATTAACAGATGAAGTATGACAGCAGATATAAAGCATCAATACTTTCCTTACAGCCATTCAGATAATACTCTTCATATACTCATGAGCTTTAATGTGCTATCTCAAAAAATCCCTCAAAATAACTTAAGTTACAACTATTTATAAGGCTATACTGCTTTGTGGTTTTATTAAATCTATATTTCAGCAATTTATAGAAATAACTTTTATTATTTCATTTTCAGAACGTTTCACAATTCATTTCAATGTTTTCTAGTTTTAAATTCAAGCATAAAAGTCTCTTTAAGACTCCATGTTTTGTTTCGAGAGTTTACAAAACTAAAAGCAACAAATTCTCAATAGTTCTCAATCTATTCAATAATTCTCAATAGATTTAACATTCAAACTAATCACTAAAAAATATTCTCTAAAGACAATAATTTCATGTATTTAACTAATACTTATTTGAAAAATAAAATAAAATTAAAAATATAAGAAAATATTGAGTAATTCTGGTATTGATGAAAATGTTTTGAGAAATTTATAGCTTCGATACAGAAAAGAAGAGTTAAAGAATAAAAATGATTTACATTTGAAATTGTGTGCTGTTTTGTATTCATTTTGCATGATATCCTACAGCAAAAATTCGTTAAGATTTATAGTTCATTTATGGCACACATAAACTCGAAGCCCATTATTGTAATTATTTTTGATCCTGATATCAAATTTATTTTCACTTCTCATTTAATCGAATCATTCTCTCGTTTGTAGAGTAAAGAAGTGTTGCCGCATGAAAACATACAAACACACTCAACATACAGAACATTCTGTTTCAAATGTTTCGCATCATTGAAAAGCTTTGAAGGTTTCTTGGCTTTTAACTCAAACTCTTAGCATAAAATTGTCTAATGGGCCCAAAACTTACTTCTTCAGAGTTATTCACAACAATAGTTGATTCACATCAAAAAACTTTTTTTACTCAATTAAATAATGCTCTAAATTTGCAAATTTTAAAACATTTTTCAATCAAACACTTAAATGGGTTTCAATCAATCACTTAAAACTTAAATTAGTTATTTGAGTAGTGAATTAATCAAATATTAGTTAAATCTTATTAACTGAAGAGCATTAGAATTTAATTCAATTAAACACTTCTTGATTATGAAACCAAATAATGAAAAATTTTGCTTAACTATAAAATATAACTCTTTATTGTTGCAGATAGTGTTGACTAAAGTTATACGCTTTTTGTATAACTGAGCGCGTGTGCGCGATCTGCAACAATAGTGCTCGTCATAGCATACAAAAACATCTTAAGTAAAAATTATTTTTTTTATTATCAATGAAAAAGTAAATCTATTGGAACTCAGACATTAAAATTTATGAAAACTTTTATTCAGAGGTGTTCACTTGACATGGTTATCACTTTACTATTTCTTAAATTTTGATTTGTTTTAAGTCAAGTTATACAGATGGCTGAAAAATATATCGAATAATTCATAATCGAATTTCATGAAGCTATTATCAAATCCTCACTGTCTGTTGTTTCCAGAATTTTTTGAGAAACAAGAATTTCATACAAGTTTAATCTCAAAATTAATTATCAATATATCTTTGCGAGTCATGTATATGTATCCAAACTTGTATTTGCAATTAATCATAATTTTATTTTGATTCACTTGTTTTTATCCATTAACTTCAATTAAATGATAATTCATTTTTCCATCAAAGTTATGAATCTTATCTCTTCTTCATGTAGAGTGATCTGAAATGTGGTGCCACTGTTCGGATAATTTGAGATCCAATTTATACTGCGAAATAAATTGCCAAAAGAATTGCGATTTCTATCATTGAATTTAATTGAATAGATTTGGAAATATAATAGATGTGAAAATGAAACGATTTATCAAATTTAAAGATGAGTTATAGAACTTTGTGATTATATCTGATAGAAAGAAAACAGATTCAACGGCTTATCAATTAAGAAAGGGATGTATTTATGCATTTAATAGTATCAAGAATAATATCCTTAATGAGAATTTAGTGAAATTATATGCCAGAGATTAGCTCAAAGTATTAAAAGTGAATATGTTTTGGGTACTGTTATCCCATATAATTAGATTCATTAATAAATTTAGTTTTGTATAGTGTTTCAGACATTATCCCAATACATGAGTTAACTAAAAGACGTTTCATTTATTAGACTTACTGGTGAACAATGAGAAAGTTAGGAATCTGATCATGAAAATGACTGTAAGTAATGACTGTCATAAAGTCTGAGAGCATTTCTGCTAAATGATGCCTTTTATACTTTTCTCAACTACTCTATGAGCAAAATTAATGCCACAGTTTGTGTCACACGGAAATGTCCAGTCATTTCCCTTCATACGTATTGAGAAACTTATATCTGAGAGCATAGCGGAAAACACTTCGAAGTTACAACTGACTTATGATCTAAATAAATAATTTCAAAGGAAATAAGTTTATCGATATGTGAAGTTTGCGATATGTTAATCAGCACATCAGTTCGGTTTCAAATCTCAGGCTCTTAATAATTCTGGCACACTTTCCTTCAATTTAACTATTAATTAACTCATATAACATGTCAGACATCAAAATTCGATTAATGGAGAAATGAATTTTGTATTAAACAAATTTGTTGACTTTGACAATTCGTGTCGTAAATATTTTTCAAAGTTCAATAAATGGAACTGACAGTTAAACCATGATTTAACAGAACAAAAGAATGAGAAAATAATTACCACATTATTTTTCGCTTAACAATGCATTTCCTAGTGATAAAGAGGTAATGGATGCATAACTCTGTGCATTATATCCAATCAACTTTTGGAATTTTCAATCAATTTATCCAATAAACATGACTATAATCATTGGATATCGTCGTCGTACTCATAATCATAACATATTAAACAGATCATTCATTTAACAATTTATTCTTAGTTTATAAATATTTGAATTGTGTTTATCAAAACCTGCGTTTTTGAAGTCTTCATATAAGGAAAAGTTTCAAAATAAATATTTATTCCAAAAAAATATTGAGAATAACAAAAGATGATAAATGAAATGAAATTATTTTATTTTATTTGAAATTCTCATGTCAATATGAAAGACTAACTTTGCTAGAAATGGGAATTGCCTTCAACTTATTCTCCTTAAAAATGTTGAGTCAAAGTTACATTTATGCTGAGTCTTACTTTTTGTCTTTATGAGCTTTATAACAACTTTGCAAAGATATTTGCGCTTAGATTAGCTTTTTTGGTTCATTTATAAAGATTGATAGATAAGTGATATATTAAACGTTGTTATCTTAATATATTTTCCATTATGTCTATTCATTGAATAACATAAACCCTATCAGTCAGATCTAAAGTATAACTCCAGAGTATAAAAGCCATCACTTCTATTATGGCAATTAAAGAAAGTTGAAGGCATTTGTAGATTATGTAATAAATGACTTAAATAATGAGTTTTTATAAGAATCGTTAAATTAGTTCTATGTCATGATTATCTTCAGTGCTATCGGAGTTAAATAAGATTATATTATTAAGGAATAAATGTTATAGAGTTGCAATTCAAATATCAATAATCAGATTCTCTATAGCCTTTGAACTTTATAATTTCAGCCATTTTTCAAGTTTTCAAACTTATTTTCTTTTCTTTGATCAAATATGAATTATTATATCATTTCAATACAAGTCAAAATTTATTTTTCCTATCAAATCGACAAAATAAATGTTTTTTAGTCTTTTTACTCAACCATAACTTCGAAAAATGTTCATTCAATTGTCACTTTTTTCTCATTCATAATAAGAACAGATGAAAAGATTTACAAGAAATACTTGTTGTACTGTTTGTGTAGCTTCAGCACAATTATCATTAATTGATTTCGTGATTCTGTGAAGAAAATATTTGTACTTAAATTTTATATTTCATTATATGAATAAAAGTATTTTAGAAAAACAATGAAAATCTTTTGAAAAAAGTCATCATTAATCACAACTAATACTTGAATGAAAGTATAAAAAGCGTGATAAAGGATTATTTTATACAGTTTATAAACTAATCGAAAGATTTGAAAACTAAGTTGAATGATGACAGAAAAAAGAATGCATGACTTGAGTGAAATGAAAACTATTCAAAAGATAACGAAATATGCGGCCGACAGAGCCATAAAATAAAAATAAGAGGCATGAAAATGGGCTACACTTCCTTTCATCCAAATTCATTTGATCCAAAAACATTTCATCCAAATTCACTTCATCCGAATTCAGTTCATCCAAATTGATTTGATCCAAAAACCTGTTTGATTACCCTAAGAGTGAATTGAGCCCTCAATGCAATAATGATTTACTCTGAAGCTTTGAAATACCCATTTTACAAGTTTA
>JAQFZT010000939.1:0-18873 GCA_034696325.1 Camisiidae sp.
AATCTCCAAATCGGTTTGATTTCCACAAGAACTGAATTCACACCATATAATTGAGACCTTAGCACAGCTTCCGTGGACGAAAGTCCTTCAATCATCGAGTAAAGAATACCACATTTGTGAGATTCTAAGCCTCTGAATGAGTTTGCTTTAAATATTATCTGATTAAATCAAATATAAATTAATTTATACTTAAGTTTAACGAATTGGCTCAATTCTGCTCTCCAAATATATTTGATTTTTTTGTGATAAAAATGAACACAACTTCCGGGTATATTCGGTCCATTAGATGGTATTTCAACCTTTTCAATATATTGTTCGCCGAACTCGTCCTGTGACAAAATAGTGTAATATTAATACTATGAATAAACTAAGATTATATTGAGCTGAACTAAAGAACATAATGGAACTATTCTGTATGTAATATAGGAAATGGTGATATAGTCTAACTTTGAGAAGAACAGTCTTCGCCTGATCGAGAGAGCATCTTGAGTGTGTAATCCGTACTCTAATTCCGGGTCTCCACGCAATAATAACAAGAATCAAACCACATGTCAGAAAAACCAAACAAATAAATCCAATCAAACGAATCGTTGATGGCATGTATCCTTCGATAATGATTTCTTCTTCTTCTCCAACATTGATGCGATCGTAAGGCGATGGATGTTTACGTTTCATCTCTAGCTCACATCAATTCAAACTTTCTTTAATCTATCTTTTAATGAACATTTGATAATTACAAACAAATTAGAATAATAAATAAGTTGTGTAAATAGGATAGCATTTTCATGACTCATCATCAGATTTATGATTTGTTTCCCAATTTAGGACTTAATATTAGAAAAACTGCTCACGTTATGAATACAATGCCGGAAATCGCAGCGTTTACTGTCAATTAAAAATAATGGTTTTATTATTTGAGTATCAAAAGAATAAAGTTTCAGTGGTTACCAAAGCTCTAACTTGTTTTCTCCTAAAAAATGTATGGGAGTAGAACCAAAACATACTTTGTGAGTCTTGAGTAATCCTTCATATTCTTTTATGATAACAAACTTATATCATGTGCACTTTGAACCATATCTCAGCCTAAAAAGATAATAACTTAAGATATATGTTAAGCAAAATATTTGTGAGTATGGCTTTCGAACATTTCATAATACCAATAGGAGAAGAGAATCCTCATTACAATTTAGTATTTATACCTCATTTCATTTCTTTGATCTCTTCATTAATACCATCAACATCTGCTTTATGTCTTTCTTTGTATATATGCATTGCTTCATCAAAACAGCAATAACTTAAATGAGTATAAATTAATTCTATCATTTATCTGTCTTAACTTATCAGGAAATCAAACTTCATTCAAAATCTCAGTTAAAACTTGAGAACTCTATCTCTTCATATTCGAAGGACATCTAATTGGACAAATAAGTCAACAAAAATATCTTAATAAGTAAACTTGAATTCAGACAAATTATTTCTATGAAGAGTCAGTTTCCAGATTCAAAGTTTCAATTCATTGTTAGATTTTTGTCCCAATAATACTTTATAAAAATAAAACCCATTCAACACAAATTAAGACAAATGTGTAACTTAATTGAATAAAGGTTTAAAACTAATAACTCTTTTTATTAGTACAAACTTTAGTATAAAATAAGAATTTCTGAGATCTTTCGCAATTGAAACGTTGAATAAATATAAAAATAGACAATAACTTAAAACTAGAATTAAATAACAGCAATTGAACATTCAATATGTCTGTACAGTACTTACAGTTGAAATGATACTCATTCTAACAATTTTTATCTTTGGATACAGTCAGCAAATTCGTGAAAATTAGATTTACTTTTGTACATATTTTTGCTTTAGCGAGATTTTGCTCAGACTGTTCATAAGCTTATAAAAATGCTAAAAAATCTTTTATCAAAAGCATTCGTAACACGAATAGGTAACACAAATTCAACTATTTTGCTCGAAGCCAACTTTTAGATTTCAGCTTATCATTCATTATTTGTTCCTCACTTAAGTACAATTCAGTAAAGATTTAATAAAATATTCATTCAAAAGCATCAAAGCTTTTCTAACACATTATAACTTTTAAGTCATCAGAGATCACAATAGCATTCATTAAAACTTATGATTAATTTTAAGATTTATCACTATTTTATCAAATAATATTCACTTAACAGAAAGTGTGGGCTCATTATCCCTAACATTCAGAGAAATGAAAACTTTGAAAAATGACTTAAAAATTAATTTTATTCATGAAATGTATGTTTTAATTGAATAACTTTTGCAAATAAACTAATGAGATATGAGAAGAAAAATTTCTGTCTCAAAAAATCTTCATCTAATTTATTGTTTTTATCCAGAACTCAAGACTATATGGAAGATAATTGAGGTGTCGCTCACTCTTGAAAATTAATATAAGAGATTAATAGCAAAAAGTGGTTAAACAAAGTCTTACTTTTGTTTTTATTTAATAAACTGCGGACAAAACGCCAACTATTGAGAAGTAATGATCGCACAAATGGTGATTAAAATAAATTTTTTTCATCTCAAACAGAAATTAGAATTAAATTTTCGTTTTAAAGTATTTTTATTTAAAAGATTAATAGAAATTTATTAGTGAAAAAATTCTTCACAGGTTTTTAATTAATTGAATAATATATTTTGAAGAATCAATTTCAATGTTTAAAGAACGCCATGACTCGATTATCATCAACTAATCCTCTTGAGTCTTTTGGTTATAGAGTTTGCAGTGCTGTCAACTATTTTTTCGGGATATTCTTCCAGATTCTTTTGAAGAAGTTTTCCACATATTCTTCTCATTAACGATACTCTACTTTGTTTAGTGACTAAGACCGTTAAATAGGTCGTACCTGAAGAACATTTGGTTCATTATTGATGTTTTTTGGTTGTAGTCATTATAATAGTCAATATAGGGCTAAAGCAAAATTTTATCTTAATTTTGATATTTTTGAATGAGTGGTAAAAATCTATCCTTTAAGTTAATTTTATCATTGATTGTTACTCTTGTAATGAATAGTTTATTGATTTTTCTAATGGTTCTATAACCTACCAAACAAGATAATGCTTGTAGATATTCTTTTTATGTTTCAATTTCAACTTTTCTGCAATATGTCTCTACTGTCAGCAACTCTTAGCAAACACTTCTCTTTTAAGTCTTCTCACACTTATGAGAATAATAAAATCAAAGCCAAAAATACTATAAACTATGTTTGAAAATTTGTTGCAAAAGTCACAACAATGCAAACATATTCATACGGTAGCGTTATTTGGAAAAAATATTTGGATAGAGTTGACAACTTATTCGTACAACTTTTATATTTTACATTCTGGAAATCGTGCCGATTCATAAGAGTTTAACAACTCATATCTAATACTCTTACTATTACTCAAAACTAACGTTATTTCGTTTGCAAGTTTTTAATTTCGCTTAATTTTAATATCAATTTCGCTACTCATAAAAAATCATGAAAAAATTTTAATTTATTTGTTTTAATAAGTATTTTTTGCTTTCTAAAAGTCAATTTTTGTAAAAAAAAGCTTTATAAATTTAATACAGTTTTTGAAGACATTAAAATCAATTAAATTAAGTAAAATTATTTAAAATTTTTTTTGAAAAATACAGTCGTTTCCAATCATTCGACTTATTTATGAATTTGGATTTTTAGCTCAATTTCAATATCGCTTTTATGAAAGTTTTCAATTTCTTATCACCACTATTACTATCAATATTTCTGTTGATTATTTAATTTCTATCTTTACTCTCGTGTTTCAATTTTCTCAAATTTCTTCACAAGTTTTTGGAAATGTTTGTACTGTACTCTCATTTTGAATGGTTGTAGTACTTGTTGTGTTTGTGGTCTCAGACTTACATTCATCCAAAAATATTATCTTCACTGGTTTGCACTCAAAATTATCATTAATTATTTCAATCAAAACTTACATCTTTTGAAAGGACTTTTACTCTCGAATAACATGACTTATGAGTTTGATTTACATGAAAGAAAAGGTCATATCCATAATGATTGGTATAATATGCTAGTTATAAGAAGTCTGGTATCTATTTGTTCCACAATTTCCGGGTTATCTAATTTGACACATACTTTGCTATCAAAATCGAAATTCCTCTCAAAAATATCTTCAGTTTTATCATATTTTTGAGTCACAAAAAGTGTTCACAAACAGGTGACCACCTCTGTGAAGGTGATTCCGAGAGATTCTGATATAAAAGCACTTTTTGAGAGTAAACATAATAAATATTTGCCTTAATTCCCGGAGACTCTATGTAAAAGTGTTCGATTTGCTAAAAATTGTGCGGGATGTTGACCCTTTATCCCGGGATTCTCCTGGCCATTTCGGGAGAGATGGTCACCCTATTGACGAAGCTTGTTTTGTGGCAAAGATTTGGATGTAGATATTTTGAGCCAAATACTTGTTATTTTCAATAGTATTATAATTATATAAAACTTTGTCAACGATGTTTACATTAATATTCATATTATTGTAAATATTTACAAATCAATTTAATTTATAAATACGTTCAAGAATTTACTTTTTTTTAAAGTTTAACTTTAAGTTTAAGTTTAAGTCAAGTTTCCAGTAAAAGTAGAACCAATTCAAATAACAAATGAATAAATATAATGGAAACAATTTTTTTAAAAATTACATAAAATTTGAAAGGATTTGAAAATAATTTAAAGTTGTTTAACGAATAAAAATCATAATTTGCTCATCTATTGCACAATGAATTATAAAAAAGTTTGAATTATAGAAAACAAGAATTGAAAATTGAAGTTTCATTCATAAGGTTTCTCCTTTGTGTGCCTCAGTTTATGATTTTTCAGTTCATACGCAAATTTGGCTCTCAAATCACATTCTGGCCAATCGCAGGCCTCGGGTCGCTCTGTCGTATGGATTCTCCTTTAAATCAAAATATAAATCAAAATATAATTAAGTTAATAATAAATTTAGTTATAAAACCTAAAATGTTTGCGAACATCACTATTAGTGGATGACTTGTATTGTTTGACTTCTTTTGGCTTTTAATCAATAAAAGAATAAATATATAAAACAAGATTTAAATAGATCTTTAGAATGAATAATTAGTTACCGGTTTCTCTTTGTAATGGGTTTTTCTGTGTGAGTTCATCGCAGAGCTCAACAGGAATGTCATATCACATCCGGGCCAAAGACATGGATGGAGTTTCTCTCCTGTATGTCTTTTTTATGTATTTCAAACAAATTATCATTAACTAAGAGAATGTCATAAATCAAAGGATTGATACCTTAATAGCCGTGCGATGACTACATCTGAAAAAACATGTAAATAATTAATTTAATGTTTAAACTTTTATATTCAGTGAAAATATAAATAATTAGTTTTATTGGATATGAATAATGAAAAATGAAATATTTATACTTATATCCACACGAAGGCCATTCACATTCATATGGTTTTTCTCCGCTATGAACTAATAGATGTCTTTTATAAGAAGATCTGTCGGCAAACTCTCGGATACATTCAGGATAAAGACATTTGTATTGTTCGTCTGCGCCGTGAAAACGCTTTATCACAACCAATCCATTCACAGTGGAACTCATCATCTAAAGAGATATCAACTTATTTATCATATAAACAGTTAATACACTTTTATTTAATTACCTGAAGAGCGGAGACATTCAAACACTTGATTACCAATTGTTATACTTTTATAAATACATTTTCGCTTCGGTTTAGAGTTAGGTTTTGACTGAGTTTTAGGTTTAATCAGTTCGTAATCGATGTCATCATTACTATTATTATTTTTGTTTTCATTATTATAATACTCTTCGTCTTCACTATCAGTTGAATCACTTTCTGATCTCATCTCTTCTCATGTCAACTAAACGTTAATCAATTGATAAATATTAAGATTTAGTGAGAAATGACTCACATTTTTATTATCTTTCAATTTATTTGAATTATTATTTTTTATTAAAGAAATACCAAATTTACGTTATTTTGGATATCAATGAAAACAGTAATCATTTGTTTCTTTAAATGTGAGTTTTCATCAATCATTTGATTGCAATAATTGCGTAAATCATCGAAAGACATGTCACTTAAATTACTTTTAATTTCATTCATTTTGTCAAATGTTTTTTAACTAAAACTATAAAACTTTATAAAACTTTGTGAACAATGTTTACACTAATATTGATATTATTGGAAATATTTACAAATGAATTTATAAATTCGTAGATAAACTACGTTCAAGAATTTACTTTTTTTAAAAAAAAGTTATAACTTTTTCAAAAAGTTGTTTCCAGTAAAAGTAGAGTCGAATTAAATAACAAATGAATAAAAAATAATCATAATTTGAAAGTGTTGTATTGAATTCCTTGATATCTGTTCGGGTGTCCCAAATAGATATGGAATTCTGCATCTGATCTGCAAGAGGTTTGAGATCATTTTTCAGATCATTTTTTCAAAACTTTGTGGAAAGTTTTAAATTAGAAACAAATTAATTGTCTGAGTAATTGTTTGAAAGAAATTATTGTTAAATAAGATATTTCTGATGTAATATTTGAATAAAAGTGTGTTGTTATAAATAAAAGTTGCAAATCAAATACACTTTACAAGTTTTTTTTAATCAGAAACATTTAAGAAAAACTTTCAAAATAAGTTAGTTTAATGTGAACGCATTCAAAAATATTGACATTGTGTTTGAATGGATTTCGAAAGTCAAATAATGCTCTCTTTCCGTATTCTCAGTCAATTGAAATGAGTCTCAGTCTGCAATCTATTTTAATTAATAATTCATTAACCCATAATTCATTAACCCACTATTTTAATTAACACATAAGTTATAATACTGAGTAAGTTTTGTTTGTAAAATGACTTTATTTTAAAAACTTAATAGAATGCAAATAAAATATTATTATTGAGATAATGATTTCCTTGAACTTTCATTTTAACTCTATTACTAAACTTTAATCATTCAGATGAGAAAATTGCATTTGAAAAACTTATCTAATGTTTAGGCCTCTATCGAAACAGCATTGAAAATATGACAACAAAAAAACAATAATTCATTAATGAAGGCTATTATTTGTGCAAACATAAAAACACACAAACACATGATTAACAGTACAGAATGCCCCCAAAGAACAGCATAAGTGCTGTTGAATTTGAATAGGACTTACGCTGTTCTTTGAGGACAGCCTTCATATTAAGAAAAGCTGCGCTTAGGGTTAGTATTACTGTAACTTTTATTATTAGTAACGAAAGTGAATAAACGGTACATAAAATTACTGCTAGTTTTAAATGTATAAGAATTTAAATTAAACTCAATTTATTGATAGCAAAGAAAATGAATAAAGAATTCCCAGTTCTGAAGAATGACACGATATTGAGAGCTGCTGTGGGCGAGAAGACGTCATATGTGCCGGTTTGGGTGATGAGACAGGCGGGCAGGTATTTGCCTGAATTCCAAGAAGTTCGTCAACACCATGACTTCTTCGAGATCTGTCGCACACCAGAACTTGCGTGTGAAGTGACGCTCCAACCCATTAGACGTTTCAATTTAGACGCCGCTATCATTTTCTCAGACATTCTTGTGATACCACAAGCATTAGGAATGCAAGTCAAAATGGTTGCGGGCGTTGGACCTGTTCTGCCCACACCTCTAATAAAACCGGAAGACATTAAGTCGATGTTAAAACAAGACCTAAATGTTAATGAAGAGTTGGATTATGTGTTCAAAGCTATAACACTTACGAGACATAATTTAGAAGGAAAGGTACCACTGATTGGGTTTTCTGGCGCGCCCTTCACTCTAATGGGTTATATGATAGAAGGCGGCGGTTCCAAGACTTTGAGCAAAACAAAGAAATGGTTGTATCAAAACCCTTATGAAAGCCATGAATTGCTTGATTTGTTGGCAAATGTAATAATTGACTATTTAGTGTCTCAGGTCAAAGCTGGCGCTCAAATGCTCCAAATTTTTGAATCAAACGCAGGCTATTTGGGACCCAAACAATTCCAACAATTTTCGTTACCATATCTCAGGAAAATAAGTAATGGTGTAAAAGAAGCTCTATTTGAACAAAACATTGCAAGTGTTCCGATGACAGTGTTTGCGAAAGACGCTCACTATGCCATTGAAGAGTTGAGTGATAAGCAGTCACAGTATGACATCATAAGTCTTGACTGGACTATCGATCCCGTGAAGGCGCGATCACTTGCGGGCCAATCGGTTACTCTTCAGGGAAATTTAGACCCGTGTGCTCTCTATAGTGAACAGGAAGATATTGATGATTATGTTAAAGAAATGGTCGATAATTTCGGGACCGATAGATATATTGCAAATCTGGGTCATGGCATATACCCTGATGTCAAGCCAGAAAAAATGTTAACTTTTGTTAATGCCGTCCATAAACATTCCCGAAATAGAGATAAAAATTGATTAAAGCCATGATAAACATTCCAAATAAACAACTTTTATATTTAGGGGACATAAAGAAAGTGAAAATATTAAATATATTTTATTGGTATTTATAAGAAGAGTTTCAAGGATTCCAAAATATTTTTATTATAAGCAAAAAGTTATTATTTTGTAAGTCCAATGAATTTAAATATTGAATTTTACAATAAAGATAATAAAAGGAAAATGGATTAAATGCTCGATTATTTGACTTGAATTAAATCATTGATCCATTCGATTAAACCTTAACAACGCTTTGTGTTTCAGAAGCATTAGTTGGAGGTGTCGTTGAATTTTGTGCATTGAATGCATTGTAAAACCAGTCGGCACTGAATTTCAATGAATCACTGGATTGATAGGGATGTACAACAATCTGTTTCGTTCCAGACGGTAATACCTGACCATTCGGTAGAGTTATTGGTTCTGTTGAGGTAATTGTTGTCATTTGTGGTCTCTGTGGAGGCGGAGGTGGCGGTGGGGGAGAAACGCAGTCCTCAGACTCTAAGTCGTTTTGAGAACTAGTGGTCACTCTAACCTTCACTTTATGCTTAAACTTTGCCGATGAAAATGGAGACATATTAGGAGATGATTCGGTCTCATTCTTTATCTCTGTATTATTTAATTGATCCAAAGATATGCCAGAATGTAAAGCAGACACAACAACTTCAATATTTTGTTGGCCATTATGGCTGTTCTCAGTCGTTAATACTTTGGTCAAAACACTACTGGTGTCTTCACTCACAATATCATTTTCAGATGTTTTCTCAACAGTTTCTTCTTTTGGAATACTTTCTGTCAAATCATTGACTTCAACCTATTTTAGAAGAAATTCAAATGAAATCACAACAAAAATACAAAATCATTTTACCTGATGTTTGACTGTTTCAGAATCAGCAAAAGAAAGATTAGCTGAAATTAGTTCACTTCCAGACGACTCCACATTATTAGATTCCAATGGATTTTCCTCTGTTTTTAAAGTGTTTATGATATCATTGGAGTTGATGAGTTGTTCATTGGATTTAAGATTTTGTTCATTCGGTGGCATAACATAGTTATTATCAAAGGTATAGCCTCTTTGTTGCATCCAATTGGACAAATCGGACTGTTTATAGTCAAAACTGGTGAGCATAGCGTACTGTGCATAGTAAGCGGCAGCTAATGATGAATTATTGGCAGCTGAATATTGACCCAAAGCATAGCTATTCATATAGTATTTATAATACCAGTTGTAATCATAGTTCATATCGAGTTTCATCGGTTGCGATACATATGTATTTTGTGTTGAATCGGCATTTGCTGTCGTTATTGAAGGAGTTTTAGTACTTTTAAGCAGAGATTTCTTCGGGGGTTTTTTCATTTTTCCGATTTGTGGAATACGCTTATTGTTATGCGAATCATCTTTACTCTCATTTTCTTTACTCGAATGTTTCTTTTGTTTGACGCGCTCTAACAATTCTCGTGCAGTTTTCTTCTTATCGTCATTTTTAGTTGAATTTTCAGAAGTCTGGGACTCGTGTTTATGAGTGCGTTCACTAATGCTTAGACTGATATCATTTAGTTTGTGAAAAGGTTCTGATTCTGATTTACTACTACTCTTTGCACAAATTGGTTTTTCTAAATCTTCATTCTTGTGAGGCGGAGACGACTTGTGCTGTTTTTTAGCTGAATAATAGGTACTCAATGGCGCAGATTTGAAGTCATCATGTCTTCGATTGTCTTCATTCTCGTCTAACGTGTGTTGATGTTGTTTTTTCAATCTCTCGATTGCTCTTTTCTCTGATGGCGTCACTAAATATTGTTCTTCAGAATCAGTTTTATGAAATTGTTTCAAAAGGCTTTCTCTCATTTTGGATTCGAGAGCCAATGATTCTTCACTAATATCGCGACTCAATTCTGACAAAGGATTTAATTCGTCAATAAATCTTTCATATTCAGAGGCGAGCTTTTCATTGCAATCATCTTTATTAAACTGATTGATGTCAATGTCATTATCACTACCAAATTCTTCAACAAATTTTCTTTTTCTCAGTATTTCTTCGTTTATTTTATATCTTTCCTCTTTATTATTTCGAAAGTCCTCTTCAATGATAGAAACTTTTGGATTAATACTATATTGTAGGGAAGGCTCACAAATGGTGTATTTAATCAACTTTTTGGGCCATTTTAGCTCTAGAGGCGGATCACCGATGGAAAAGACGGTCACAAATTCTGATTGTTTGCATTCTTCGTCGTGTTTTGATTTTTTCTTCTCATCGTTACTCAACTTATTTTTCTCTTTCTTTTCTGACTTCTTTTCTTTCTTATGTTTTCTCGATTTCTTATTTTTTTTAGATTTCTTTTTCTTCTTCTTTTTTCGATCTCCAGATTCACTAGAATCAGAAGATTCAGTACTGCTAGAGCTCGAGGACGAGCGATGCTTTCGTTTTCTGGATTTTTTCTTTTTATTTTTCTTCTTTTTCTTTTTGTCATTTTCATCTGAGTCAGAATCAGAGGAATCAGAAGTGTCTGCCTTTCGCTTTTTCTTCTTTTTATCTTTTGTTTTGGTTCCATCTCTCACTATTTCGGTTGGAATCAAAGGCATACCAATTATATCACTTCCTTCTGTGACTAATTTCTGACTCGACGCCAAACTAAGAGTTTCCTCCACTTTATCTTCACTTTCAGAGTCACTTGAAGAATCCTTCTTCTTCTTTCTCTTCTTCTTTTTCTTCTGCTTTTCTTCTTTATCATCATTTTCAGAACTTGAAGAACTACTCACAACTTTCTTCTTCTTTTTACTCGACTTTTTCTTCTTTTTTGCTTTTTTCTTATTAATATTAAGCGAATCCTCTGCGTTCTCATTATCTGACTCAGAATCACTTGAATCACTCGAAGTGGAAGTTTTCCTCTTTCTTTTCTTCTTACGCTTTTTGGTTTTCTTCTTCTTCTTTTTCTTTTTATTGATTTCATCACTAGAACTACTGTCTCCTTCCATTTCCTCTTGAACAGTCATTTTCTCTTGAATATCAAACAGTTGTCTTTCGTTCATTTCATAAGAATGCTCTAAATCTTTAAACTTGTCGTCATATCTGTCTTCTTCTCTATTATTAAGATGTCTTTTAGGCGCGGATTCACTGTTGGCGTCATCGATCACTTGCCAGCCCTCTCTTTCTAAGTCATAGCTTAAAGTATGTTTTCGAGCATCCATTTCACGAACGGTATTGAATGTATTGACAAATCCGTGCTGTTTATTGAAGTTGTCGTCGCCTTCAGATGTCTCACAGCTTCGGTTGGACTCAATCGGAACCATTTTAGATCGATTCTGTTTTTCTTCCAACATCGCTAAAAAGCTTTGAGTAATTTTTTTCTGACTCATATTAATATCTGAAGGTTTTAATGTTTCCGAACGTTTGGGATCAAATGGTTTTTCTTCATCTGAATTAACATCGCTTTTCTCTGTATCGATTTGTCGTCTCTTTGGAGAGAATGATCGACTTCTGCTTCTACTGAATTCAGGTCTTCGTAAGAATCCATGACTAAAATAATGGTGTTGCGAGTGATGTCCTCTTCTGAAACGCATTCCACGATCACGAAAACCTCTCGGATATCGCACGAAACCTCTGCGGCCTCTTCTGTAGTCTTTAATGATAGGTCCGAGATATGGACTGCGAGATCGCGAACGACGACGTCTTTGACGAGATAACGATCTAGATCTCGATCGAGACATATATCTTCTTCTTGATCTGGAACGTGATCTTGATTTCATTAAACGTTCTTTTGATACCGAACGTGACATAGATTTGCTCGAATCGTATTGTGAATTACGTGCTGACGAGTCGAGTGGTGTCGACGGCGACGAAGCTTTCGAAGGAGTCGAAGAACTTGAGTAGCCTTTGCTGACTGCTCGAGGACTTGAAGGAATTTGTCCCTCTTCTACGTCTTCGTCAGTTTTTGTTCCTTCTAAAGGAGTCGAGCGTTTGTTGTCATCGCGATTCTGTTCGTGTTGTTTTGCGAGCGCTTTATTTATTAAATCCATAGGACGTGGCTTTGAATCAGAGTCTTTGCCTCTACTGTGAGGTCTATCTGTTTCAGAATAAATGCCTTTTACACCGCAGTGTTGGTAATAATTAGCGTAATAATTATTGTAAGCAATCTGTGAAAAATTTTCGCCTTTTTTCTCATTACTTGTACTTTCATTAACATTTGAAGTTTCATTTGTTCTATTACTCCACGAATCATCACTATATCCAGCATTCAATTTCTGTTTTCCTATTTTTGCCTTTAAATTAATTAATTTATATGTTATTAACATTTTAAAAACTTGAACAATAAAACAGAATCTTTACTACATATGAATATAAACTCATTCCTAAACTTGTGACTTCATTAAAGGTAATCAATTCTTAATAACTATAAAATAACTTAATTAATATTTCAAATAAATATATGACTGAAACAAATTAATTAATAAATTTGAAAGGTTTGTGCTTTCATTAGAAGAAAAATGGTATCAAAAACATGGCAATTAAAGCGTAAAGAACTCACTGATTCTCTGAAAAGCTATATTTTCACGATAGGATTAATGCATAAAAAGTGAATTAAATGAAAAATATCAATAAGAACTGTAAAATACCTTTGACTTGTCATGAGACTTATCGGCGTCTTTGATGGGAGAATAACTGGAATGGATTTGATCTTGATTTTGATGTTCCCCTAATTTGATAGAAAGCAATAATTTAGTTATTGAAACAAATGATTGCTATACCGTGTGCTGATTGGCATTTATATAACACCTTAAAAGGTGTGATAATTATTTTGAGGGATTATTTAAATGAAGAGTAGAGGAAGTGTTTCCAACTAATTGCACAGCAATAACATTATTAACGACTATTTGAAACATCGGATTTGCACAAAACTATCGCCTAAATAGTGAGCAAACAAAGAGTAATCGCAAACTATTTTTCGTCTCATTTATTGTAAACTTTACCACTTTTTAAGTAATCGGGACTTCAATTAATGTTTAATGTATTAGCGATTCATTTGCTTTTATCATCCAATTTAACATTGAATTAAATCCATTTCATATATCATTCATTTTGACTCAATGTCTGCCTTCATATAACATATGATAACTCATTGAAAAGATGAGCGCTTAAGAGCACTAAAGGCTCTATTAAGGCTTACCTGACTTTTGGCTATAAATGGCTAATAAACGATTAAAATTGTCATCACTATTATGTCGATAAATATTATGGCCTTTAATTACATTAAGGCCTACCATACCTGACGATATATTCATATTAATTGCTTTCTTCTCTTCCGAACACTCGATTCCACTCATATTTTCGACATCAACTCCTTTAGAGGTCACATCATTTTCAACCTGTGTTTAAATTAAAACATATGTTAATACATATTTAGACATCAATGAAAACCAAAGTAAACAAAAGATAAACATTAAAACATTAGTTATTATTCAACATAAATATTAATGAAAACCTCAATCATTTGGTCTTCCATTACAAGTCTTATAAGTTATCAATTGTTACACACGTATTAGTGATAACTTTAATTTATTTAATTAATAATTACAAATAAATGTGAAATAATAATGAATAAATGGTATCGTTTTAAAGGCATTTGATATGCGATTCCATACTGTTATCCATTAACGATCGTTTTGTCATAACTGTATTGATAGAACTCAACGCAGGATTTTATTTTCATTTTCATTTCCATCACTTACGAAACTATATATTCAATTATCAAAAGATAATATCATGCTTTCAAATAGGATTCATTCAAATTTAATATTCAATCACTTTTCAAAAAGATTCCATACTTTAGTTGAGAAATCACTTGACACAGTTGTGAAAACGTACAGCTTTTCCAACTTTTATTCTTTTTATACTTTTTCTATTCAAACTTCATTAGACTAATGAAGTCACTCTATATGATTGTTTGTGAGCCAAAGACAACAATCCCAAAAATGAGTGGTCAACTAAAACCCATTTGATTTATTTCTCACTTTTATTTTGTAAGAATTAGTTATAACTGTTAAAAATAAGTTGATTTTGAACTAAAAAACAAAGCATACACTGAAAAATGAATTAATACTTAGTTTACAATATTTTATACAATGTAATGAGGAATTTAAATACTTAATGAAATATAGATTAAAAATTATGTCTTTGTTGCTAATGTTCAACGATTTCTAATAGAAATTTTCTATACATTAATTAAAATACAATTAATTGACAATAAAATACTTTCTTTAAAATAAGGCAATAAATCAGTCCTCAAAATAAGCGGAATCTCTTTTAAATTTAGATTTTTTAATTAAATTATCGATCAATTCATTCAAAATGCCCAACTTCTTCGCCTCCTCTATCATCTTCTGTATGGCTAATGAATTATCGCCATTAGTTTGTTCTGATGAAGAAGTTATGGAGAATTCCCCTGAAGTTGATATTGTAGGCGATGACAAATCCTGAGCCTCTAATTCGTTAAATGGATTGTCATTAAGTTTTTCTAAATCATGAGTTGAGTCATGTATTAAATATGAAGTGAATGAAGAAATTAAACCATTTTCAACATGACTGTAATGGTTTTGTGCATTTAAATCAGTCAAATCCCACTCAAGAGTAGGAGTTTGTGGTTCAGTATTGAAGTAATTGAATCTTTCACTTAAATCCGATTCTGTATTCAGACTTGAGCTCATGTCTGGCGCTAAACTAAATAATTTTGGGTCAAACTTTACATTCGATTCTTTGACATCGAAAATCTGTTCATCAATTTCAACAACTGATTTCTTGATATCTTTAATTTGATCGAGAAGTTGATCCAATTTAGCGACAGTGTTGTTGCCGATGGTATGTAATGATGGCATTCCTAATGATGAATCGTTTCCATCCATAAAATCAGTAAAATTGAGTGGCAATTCCGAGTCTCCCGAAGAAGTTATTGATGGAGTATTTTTAAAACTTTTGCAGAAATTAATAAAAGGAGTTGAAGTGAAAATGTTGTGCTTTTGAATGAATTGTCCATTTTTTGAAATGTCTAAGTCTTCGTAAAACAGTTGATCATTTTGGCAATCAATATAACTTCTATCGAAACCATAAGGAAATGGTTTTTTCCTTTTCTTTTTCTTATTTTCAATAATCAATTTATAGCAGACATAAGATCCGACGCCTATTAATAATAGAAGTGATGAAAGTCTAACTGTAATCACAAATCAAAACAGATTAAAGTCATTATTCAATCATTTCATACAATTTAAATCAATAATAGTATCGAATTAAAAGTAAATCTTAAAGAAATTATGAATGAATGAGAAGAACCTTCACTGAAAGGAGTGGTCTCTAATTTAGTGCCACAATTAGGACAAAGCCAACAGTTTTCTTGAAAGACCAATAATTCGATCGAAGAAACAGATATTTTAAAGTCTATCGCAGAAAACATAACACTTTCTTCCGATTACACAGAATCAAAATTTGATTCAACTTTGCATTAATCGATATCTTATCTATTTATGTGAATTCATTGCAGACATTCAGATAAAATTATATGTTAACTCATTTTTATCTAATTTTAGTTTTTTTAATTTTCTTTTTTATTGGCACTCAATTCGTTTTGAATGATAATTAATTTTCATTATATTTATTTACTACTAAATTATGATTATTATTAACTATTGATCATAAAATAAATGTATTTATAACCCTATCTCTATCTCTAATCAATTAAATAATTGTCATTTAATAGATTGATAGATAAATAGATGAAATTTCTGTAAACCTAATTGAAAGAAACATAACTTAATTATTTGTTAATTAGAAAAATAAAATATAATGTGTAGGACAATGCACTCAATAACAATCTTTTGCGAAATTTCAAGGTTTACTGCAATATTGACTGCATTTATAGCTAAAATTGTAACATCACTCATGGCTATCATAGCATAGGATCGTTTGGCTCTTTAGATAATCAATTATTTATCAAATACTTTTTGAGATTACATGTAAATATATGTATAAAAAGTTAGTTAACAAGTGCTAAATTTGTGTTTAACATTTTCCAAAAACTTCAAAGGAAAGCAATCAAAGTGAATAATATATATGTTTCGCAATTTTGTATAAATAAGTTTATTGTGTATGTCGTAGAGTTGTGGTCACTATCAATATGCAAATAATAAGATCATTTTTCAACAATAAATCAATGCTTTCATGATTGTCACCCAATTATAATATTGTTTTAGGCATTAATGCAAGTCATAAATTGAATGACAAACTCTTTTTAATTGTTTTCCTTTTTATAAGTATTAACGAGACAATTGAATTGATTAATAGAATGCGTGCGCTCACAACTAATCATGTTCATAGGCTCAGGTTCGGCTCAAAGAACCTTTTGGAGCCTTAGGCTCGGTAGTTTTGAGCCTAGGCTCAGCAGGCTTAGGCTCAGCAGGCTTAGGCTTAGGCTCAGGCTCAGGCTCAGCCTATTGAGCCTGTAATAATTACTAAAAGAAGGAACCGATTGTCAGATAATTCTATAAGAAGTGGTGTTTGAATTGGTTTTATAATAACTTGGATTGAACTGTAACTTTTATAATACTTTTGTTTATCTACTTATATTAATAATATTCATATTGTTTTTGTCTTATATTTATATATTTAAAAAAACACTTTTGAAAAGTTTTGTATATAATTGTTCGTCTTGGAAGCTCTCAAGCTCGGCTCAGGCTCAGACTCTAAGCTTTTCGAGCCTATCAACACCATTACTCACAACTATATTAATGATTATCTTAAATGAATGTTGAACTGCGAGAGAAAAAGCACTTAAAGTATTTTCAATTGTTCGTAAACATGAATTCCTGAAGATTCGACATGAAATGGAAAGCACTTGAAATACAATATCTAATTAAATATATTTTGTTTAGATTTGAATAAACTTTTTAATAGTCATTTATAAAGAAATCAATTAAAGTATAACATAATTAAAGAACTTTTACTCACAAACAAATTTCATCTTTTATTCTTCGTTTAGTTTTAATTTATTTTTACTTTTAATAATTTAGTTCATTATTTGTTAACTTTAAAACTCAATCAATTCATTAATAAATTGTTTTTTAATTTAATTTAATAAACCATTTGTAACAAACTTGAGATGAAAATCACTTCACAATAAATTGGTTTATAATTGATATCAAAATAATTTCATTAATTATTTTGAATTTAAATCTTTTATTTTAAGATTATTTTATTGTCAATTATTATTCAATATTGAAATGTTTAAAACTTGATGAATGTCTCAGATTTAATATAAAACTTATTTAATTATCAATTGATTGATAAATGTTTAATATAAAAGTAATCAAAATTGCATAAAAAAGTAGAAATATATTTTTGTTAAGTTTTGCGATAAGATTTTGAGAATAACTTATGATAAAAATATAATAAGTTTTGTTTAAATGAACTTTTAGTCAAACGTTGAAAACTATTCATAACTCATTTTCATTGGTCTAAATGTTTTTCACGTTATTTTCGTATGAACTCTACATTAAAACTTTAAAATATTAATAGAAATTAAATACAAATTTCAAATTAAAACATTAAATTTGTTTCTTCTAATTATTTGACTCATTTAATAATCTCTTTGAATTGATGAAATAAAATTCAAGCTTCAAGAAGTAAATAAAAATTTGAATTTGAAGATATTAAATAAGAGAGTTGACTGTCTTTGCTCTGTATATAACATAGCATTGAATTGAATTTACAGTCAATCTCTGAAATAAGAGAATATTGAAAACATAAATTAAGTTAATATTTATAATAAGCTCCACCTCTTTCTACCTTATAACACATGTTTTAATGTTTTATTTATTTATTATTATTATTATTAAACGCTTGTGTGAAAAATAAAAATAATAATTAATTGAAAATTAGTTGAAAGAATGGATTTTTTCGATGTGTTTGAGACACAAAATGATAGACAGAAACGAAAACACAATGATTTAGAAACGGATAAAGAATGCGATGATTTCATCAATTCAGTGATCGATGACGTGAAAAATGAGTCGAAAAAGATTAAAGCAGATGACAATGAGGTTGTGGTGATTGATTCAGACGTTGTGATCGATGAGCAAAACGATAATAATGTGAATGAAGACGAAAATAATGAGAAATACGAATCATTGACTCCAAGGGTTGCCATTCATGAGTTGGAGACGAGAGAAGCGTGTCTTCACGAAGTGGTCACTCCTCTAGACCTGGAATATGTGGCTCTGAGAGAACCTCAAGATAATGATAATTATAAACCTGCGAAAGAGTATCAGTTTGTTTTGGATCCGTTCCAAAAAGAGGCCATTCTTTGCATTGAAAACAATCAAAGCGTTTTAGGTATTGAT
>JAQFZT010000940.1:0-18853 GCA_034696325.1 Camisiidae sp.
ACACTTTTTGTTGCATTGTTTGAGTGATTGTTTTGAGGCATTTTCGGGACCACATCCGGGACAGCGTCTGAAACCAGATCTGGCACAACATCACTCACATAGACATCACTTGATTGGGAGGAATAGAGACCACTGTCTGCCATATGTGTCGAACTCGAAGCCATAGAATCACTCATTTTATTATTGGCAAAACTCATCGTATCTTTAGTCACATTATTGTTATGAACAGTGGTTTCGATCACATTATTATTCATCACTTCTTCATCACTCATCGCATCGTAAAACTGTTCGTCATCTGAAGTGCTTCGCGAAGAACTATTCGACGAATCACTCATTTTTGATTCAGTTCTACTTTTACTTCTTATGTTATAATAAAATATTCAACAGTTTATAATTTATTAAAACTAATAATTATAGTATTAATAAAAATTGACTTTCAATGAGGAAATAATCATTCATAACATTTATAAACAGTAAACATATAAACATATGATTCTCACAAATTTCGTTCATTAAGAAAAGTTTCCCTTTTTTTAAAGATTTGTTTACAACGAAAGAAAACTTCATTCAATGTCATGAGAAAAGAGTTATCTTTACTCAACACTTATTCGAGCGTTATTTATGTTAGAAGTGATTCATAAAAAAAAACCAGAAAAATAATCACATGTTTAGTGACAGCGCTTAAAATAATCTCTAATTTAGTCACAAAAACATTGATTAGTATTATATTTGCGGTTCAATAAGATTTTAAATTTAATAAATTGAGTCAACAATCAGTCATGTCATCGGTTTGTTATTAATTATAAAATTTTGACATTAAGTTATCTCTAAATTTTGAATTAAATTTTTAAAAATAGTAAAAAATAACTAATAATTTGAAAATTTTGATAAATTAAAGTTTAATTTTGTAATTAATTATCTTATAATGCATTACAATATGACTATATTTGATAAATGATTTGATTTAATGGTAATTGATTTGATTTAATGATAATTTGTGAATACGTATAGACAACGAATACGAATCCAAGTAATGTCGGGAGTGGTGGCGATCGTGGCTCTGGTGGTCCGCCAGAAAAGAAGAAGAAAGAAAGTATTGTAGATTTAGCCAAATATTTAGAAAAACCAATTCGTGTCAAATTTCAAGGCGGAAGAGAAGGTCTCTAACTTTAAATTAAAGTCATCTATCAATCATTCAATTTTGTTTTATTCCAAAGCGAGCGGTATTCTTAAGGGATTCGATCCTTTGCTTAATCTGGTTCTCGACAATACTATTGAATTACTCAGAGGTTCGAAACTTGAGTGCTTTTCTTTCAATATTTCTATTTAAATAATTCAATGGTTTGACTACAGATCCTGACGATCCCTATAAGTTAACTGAAGACACGCGAGCTCTCGGTCTTGTTGTCTGCAGAGGAACTGCTGTAGTGGTCATATGTCCGGTCGACGGCATGGAATCGATTCCAAATCCTTTCATTCAACACGAATGAAATACTTTTATATTTAATGTAAATTAGTTTCGATTATTTTCATATTAAATCAAATCTTAAATCACTTCTTAAATCAAATTTCTTAAGTTTTAATTGAGAAAATTGTAATTTTATTTAACTCAATACAAATTATAATATGATTTGATTTAAACAATAACTTTTTATTTTGAATAAATATCATTTAAATTAATTGAATTTCTTATAAAACATTCCCCAAATTGATTGATATCTGATGTGTAATCCATGATATTTGTGGCTGTCTTTCAGTACTGGTATTATGAGATTGAATAGCAGTGTTGACGAATTCATGTTTCATTCTTAACTTGAATTTACATTCGCCTAATTCTAAAGGAGTAACTGTTATATAAAACCCTAATTTGTTTCCCTTACGGAATGAAATGGCACTGAAAAACAATGTTATTTTGATTTATTAACCAAATTTGTAAGTATTAAATATAAAACTCAAAGTTTCTTACTTTATATCGTCATTATATTGTGAATGGAAATTTTGCTCGACATCTAAGTCTGCGGTGTCGTCTTTTGGAGACAACTGAATCACAACATTCGGTACAACTATTTTCGCGGTTTGGTTTGCAGTTCCTTCAACAGGAAGTAAATTAACGTGAAGTACATAAGGAGTAGGATTTTGTAAAGTAATTTCGAGTCTAAATTCTTGATCTTTCTTGAGTTCTGGCAATGACTTAATGCGTAGCTCTGGGATGTGATAACTATTAAAACATTAATTTAAGACAAATAACTTAATAATCGATTATATAATACTTGAAAAGTGAACAATTCTTACTAAGCAGACAATTGTATCTTGAATTTGATGGACGAAGGATTGTATTCGGGTTTACTTAAGTTATGATCGCATTGTTTGCATCTTAACGAACGTTTGACTAAAAGCATTTGACTCACTGGATATAATTCAGTTGAATCGCTCGGTTGAGTCTCCACTTGCATTAATTTTTGGGTTAATGTTGTCTTTTTTGCGATATTTACTTCTTCTCGATTATTATTATAATATAAATCAATGTCCAACTCTTCGATATCATCCGAAGCAACCGATGAATCGAAATCATTTGTTTCCGTCGGAGACTTCAGATCAGCCAAAGAGAAACCAGAACTACTTCTGGCCATTTTGGCGCGTAGAGTAGCTGTTACTTTAGGCGATAATGAAGGCGTTATACCATATTTATCCAGTAAAATAATGGCAGAGCGAGGACTTATTCTTTTCTTTTCTTTCTCTAACTTTTCCCTTTGCGCTAACATTCTGTAGTGATCGAAGAGTACATCAATTCGTTGGCCATTTGGTATCTCTAGTTCAGGCCAATTACCACTCGCTATCGAATTATTAATCATTTTAGACATTATCCAAAATATATATTTCAAAAAAGTTTAAAGAAAATCAAAGTCTGTTTTTCGAGATGACAATCATTTAAAAAACTTATTTCGACTTCAATTGATAGCAAAATAATATCTCACCGACTGATTGATCGGGAATTCCTATATCTCTTGAAGACCACCGACAATAATAGCAGATAAGAAAGAATACTTTTTTATGTATGGTTTGACTCGAATCGTTTGGATTCGGTATTTGAGTGATAAGAGCTCTAGTGGTGAGTGTATGCATACATGACGGACATTGAAAACAAGACGCACACCTTTCAAACCAATCAATACATTATATCAGTTTCAATCCATCAAAATATAAGATAATTCATTCATTACTCACTTATTCTTCTTAAGCTTAGCATCAATTGAAGGAATATATTCGAGACAATGTTGACAATATTGCGAATCAACCTTTCAATTAAAAATGATTTAAATTTAATCATAAATTTATTCATAATTGATATAAACCTCATGAGAAACACAGTCACGACATCGCAATTGATGGCAATGACGACAAAAATAGATTCTATGAATGGATTTAAGTGAACCACAACTGCATTCATAAGTCACTCGTTTGCTGTCAAATATTTCTGGAATCAAATTATTACTCATTTGAGCCATTATTTAATTATTTACTAAAAATTAGATAAAAATCTCACTTAATCTTAATAACAAAATATTTGAGTCAATCAAACCCTAAACTCAATACAATATAAAACGTAAAATTTTTAAATCCTTTGATATTTAGTTTTAGTTAACAAAGCATTTAAAATAAAATAAAATTCAGTAATTGTTTGTTTAATTACATTTAATTTTAATCTATTTCTATTATCTATTTGAATGCTTAACTACAATACTAGTTAAATAAATATTTGTTAAAAACTTTACATTAATTTACGTTAATTATGAGTGAGAAATAGATGTCAACTCATATGACACACAAATGATTTGTTTATCAATAACTCTATTAAAGGTCTAAAGAATTTTATTATCAATTAAAACACTAATTTAATGTCTAGTTATTTATATAGTTTTTATTATAATATTTTGTAATTAGTATTTATATAATTTTTGTGATGTCATTCATAATAAAGTGCTGACAGCAAATCAATAAAAATGGATAAATTTGCGATTGATTTGGACAGCATTTTGGATCAACTCGAAGAGAATGACGGTTTGTTTCCATTCATTTATCATTAATTAAAACTATATTTTCATTAAATTTCTTTTAAACTCAAAATAATGTCTTCACAATTATATATAAAAATAGATGATAGCGATAGAGCACATCCGCCATCACTGATGAAGATCGCGAATTGCAATACATTTTGTAATAATAATAGCAATAATTATTCGTCTATTTATTCATATCGCGAAGACTCCAAAGACTCTAATACTAAAACAGGTCATAATACAAGTGAAAGCTCTTCATCTTCAGCCCAAACCAATCACTACAAGAGAGTGTTTTCTACTTATATTGATAGCCATACTATTGAAAAGTTAGACTCATCTGAGGCTGACTTCGGAATCAGTATTAAGCCCATTAAAACTCCCAACTATTCAGATGAAGACTCAAATAAACAGACTATCAATAATGGGAACACTACTTATGAGAAAGAATTGACTGAAAATAAAGAAGATAATGAAGAGATAGCTAAAAACAAATTGATTTCTTCACTGTTAGAACACGCCAAATGGGATAGAGAACTATCACCACAAACACACGATTATGACATCACTTCCAGTGAGGAAGAAATATCTGATGAAGTACTTTATGTCTCTATTGATCAAAACAGTGATTCCAACAAAGATTTGAGCGAAAACAAAGTCTCTTCTGAGGGACAAATTGAGATCAAATTATTACCATCGAATTCACTTGAATTAATTAATGAAGAAAATAGTTTCACAATAAGTGAAGTACAGAATGATTTCAAAGATCAAAAGGATGTCATTGGAAATGGTGTCAATTCAACAGTGAATGAAGTCTCAGATATTAATTCATCTTCGGATGAAAGGATACCTGAAAAGGAGGACAATCAAGAAGATGAGAGTAAACAATGTTTGTTATCAGAAAATATTAATGAATTAAGTGAACAGAAATTTGTTGAAATTAAGTCCGATTCAAATATTGATCTATTGACTGAAGAATGCGATGATAAGTGTGAAACCAATTCCATCGAAAACAATATTAACAGTTCGCCAAATGTTGTGAAATTTAGTGATATTGAAGTAAATATCGATCATTTGACTGAGCACGATATCGATAAATACTTGAGTGACCTCAACGATGACCTCAACCCGTATGAAACAGATGAATTCAATGCTTTAAATATCAATACAAATAACAATATAGTGGAGACATTGAGTGAACCCATTTGTTCCAACTTTACAAACGATGAATTAATTAATGCCAATTTAGATAAAGATTTAATTTCAATAAGTCAGTCGATATCAAGTGTTTCTAATGAAGAAAACGATGAAATACAAGATTTATCTGAATATGATGTCTGCGCTCAAAATAATATTTCGATACAATCTTTCGAAAATGAGAACAATAATAATTGTATTGATAACAGAACTGAAACCATCGAACATTCTGATGATAACATTCCATCTAAAGTCTCGCGTCCAAACACTCTTCCGATCCTTGCAAATGAAATTCAAGTGAATTCAATGGAAAACAGAGAAATTGTGATAAACAATGTAATCAACGATAACAACGACAGCATTAATGATGTGCCAAATAATTATGATATAACTAATAATAATAATTTGAGCGCAAATGCAGAATATATGGGCCAAAACCTGATGAATGGATTGAGTGAAGACGAACAGATGTTGGGCAAAGTTAAGCCATTTTGGATTCCCGATCAGGAAACGCAAATGTGTATGCATTGCGATATCAAGTTTACTGTTCTTAAAAGACGACATCATTGCAGGTAATTCTCATTTTATCATCTCTTACTAAACGATATTTTTGCGAAATTTTTTTTGTAATTCAAATTGAAGAAAAACAAACCAATTGTGTCTTGATCTTTGAATAGTTAAAGTAAAAATTTGTGTCGAAAAGTACTGATTATTTGCAATAATTGTTGTTTAGAGCGTGTGGCAAAGTATTATGTGCTCAATGTTGCAATAATAGAGCAAAATTGGTTTATTTGGATAATAAAGATGCCAGAGTTTGTCAAATATGTTATTCAACATTAACTCGAAGTAAGTTATCTATTGTTATAGTTTTATCAGTTGTTTACAACCAAATAATAATCTTTTGCAATAATAGTCGAGGAAATAGAGCGAAGTGCAAGTGATAGCAACCAATCAAGTCCTTCAATATTAGGTCCCGATAGTCTATACGCTGATTCTGGTTCGGGTCACAGCAATGCTAACATAAGAGTTCCCGATCCTAATAATCCTTTAGAATATTGTTCAACTATATCTCCATTAGAACAAGAACAAGACGTAATCAATAGACCTCCGCTTTCTGTTATGGTTCCGGTCGGAGTCTTGAAAAAAGCTGACAAACCCAGAGGTGAACCCAAACAAGTGGTGTTTTCTGATGGCATACGTCCGGGCGGAGACTTGACTGAGACAAGCGATCATTCTTCTTCATTATCATTTCTTCGGCGCTCTGGAAGAATTCAACTTAAACTAAAGTCTCCTCCCGTCGAAAGTGCGACTTCACAGCAATCGGGTCTCACTTCTAATAAATCAAAAGCGAGCCGTATTGTGATAACTGATTCTAACGGCACTTTACCGCCAATTATCAATTTTTATGATTTAACGTGCAATAACTCTTTCAAAGGCAAGCCCTCGATCTTAACTCTCATAGAACTTATGAAAAATCAAGATTTGTGTGCCGTCATATTTGCTGTGACTAAGAATTTGCACATTCACGCGAAGATTGTCATCAGTAAGTCTTATAATTAATAAAAAATATTTGATTTTCTTTTTTCACATCTCAAAAATGCTTTATTTCACTCAATTTTAGAGGATTGTTGTGTTCAAAGTGAGTGCTGGACTTTTGCAACAAAAGGGTTGGCAACTATAGGTCAGGACGAATTACTTGTTACATTAGAACGTCTTCCAGAAGAAGATACATTTCCGCGTGATATTTTCCGTTTATTCACTTTTGTTTATGATAATGCGAGTAAAGGTATACAACAGTTAATCAGAAGTCAGTCATTCATAAAATTCATGTTTGATTAATGTTTAAGGAACTGCTTTTAATGATCTGAGTCATGTCTTCTTTCCTGATGGACTTTTTGGAAATAAAGATAACAGTGGATTCCTATTTATAAGACCTTCATTGCAATGTTTTAATAAGTTGATAATGCCTTCGCCACCTTTTCTAATCGGTATTTTAATCCATAAGTGGGAGATTCCATGGGCTAAAGTTTTTCCATTGAGACTCGTCTTACGTCTTGGAGCTGAATATAAATGTAAGCTTTGAGTAACACTTTAATGCATATCAAATTCAAATTATCTCAACTTTTCTTTCAGATTATCCGTGCCCTGTAGTGAGCTATCGATGTCGAAAACCTGCTTATTGTGAAATCGGTCACACAATCATGAATGTATTGGCTGTAAGTAATAAAAAACCAATTTTTCGTTCAATTTAATTAATTGTTTGCCAATTTTCCTGCAGGATTTCCGTAATTTTCAGTACACTTTACCGATAGTCCCGGGTTTGGTCATACATTTAGAAGAAAAGAAGATAACCGTTCATTTGCCTCGAAATCGATATGAAAAAGTACTGAAAGTTTTGACTAATAGTAACGAACATGTGCTCGCATTTGGTGCTAATTTTAGTCTTAAAGCTGATTCACATTTGGTTTGTATGCAAAACGATGACGGACAGTATCAGACACAGTCTATTAACATAGAAGGGGCTACACGTAAGACAACAGGAGCCAGTTTTATAGTGTTCAGCGGAGCTCTTAAATCAAGTACTGGACTCACAGCTAAAATGAGTATCGTTGAGGACGGACTTCTCGTTCAAATACCGCCCAATTCAATGTCTGAATTAAGAACTTCTCTGAAAGATATGAAGAATTACATCATTAATTGCGGAAAAATTAGTGAATCGCAACCCGACGAAGCCATACATCTTTTGTGGGGTGAAGAAGACACTAATTTCAACCTCGGGTAAGGATTATGATTATTTTCGCCATAATTCACACACAATTAACTTAAGAATTTATATTTTGATTCAGAGTTCGGAGTCCTATTGACGGCTCAAATCTCGAAGGAATACAAAGCGTTAGAATATATAACGGAACCGATTATACTAATGACAAATTCGTAATTCGTTGGACTGAAGTATTTTTTCTTCATATGAATGAATCAAATCGAAGGTATTTCTTAATTTTGTAAATTTGATTGTTATTCATATTGATATAACTTTATAATTGTATATTCAGAGCCGATTCATTAGATCCGAGCAGATTAGCTGAAACAGTATCGCAAGGATTTTGTCTGGCATTGACTTCTTTTTTGGATCAATTGCACGAGAATGGGTTCACTAAAATTGGCTTAAGAGTCAATTTAGACACCGATAAGGTATGACTTATTATTTTCTTAAAAAATCTCATGAAGTGTTCAATTAAAGGTTGGATATGAAGTCGGAAGTCAAGGAATGTCATTACCCACTATATATACCAGTGAACTCGATGGCGCTCTCATACCAGTCATTATGGAAAACATCGCCACTGGAGTTGAAGACTTGCTTGTCATGGAATTATTATTTCATATTTTAGTTAAATAATCAATTTATTTTCAATTTCAAAATGTTTATATTAAATACTAGAGACCTTTTTGTTTAAAACAGTTGTTTTACTTATAAATATTTTACATTAGTTTCTATTAAACAATAAGAGGCCTTAATTTCTATAGATATAATCAATCAATTAATTAATTCCAATTAAATCAAATAAATATTTTATCCAAATTTTTATCAGTTGAGTACTTAATCACTTGAAAAAGTTTACTCAACAAAACAACTCTCATGTGACATAAGTTCTACTTTTTTATGTATGGGCTCAACTTCCAGAGGTTGTCCTTTAAATTCTCAAAGTTTTAGGCAAAGGGTTTATCTCGAGATCTTCAGGTCTACACCCCTTTGGGATTTGACTTCCGAAAGATTGTATAAAGACATTGATTCTATTATAAAGAGTTGAATTAAGCCAATCTAACCCACAGTAGCATTTTATTCAATTATTATACTTAAGTCTTATCTTATTTTCTGTGAAATGTTGGAAACTTTTGCGATATAATAATCGTGAACAACATTTGAGTTATGATTCTTCCAAGAGTGAAAAGTTGCAAAATTTCCCATTTAATTATATAACACACCAATAATAAGGTTAAGCTAAAACAGGAGGAGATGCTTATAATCTGATCGCAAGATAGGGAAAGGGCTGACAAAAGTGCGTTTTAGCTCAACGTATTTAATGCCTTACATTGAAATGACGTACTTTTGCCTACAGTGCGACTCATTGTCAATGCATTCAATACACGAATAGAAAGTCTGACTATTTTATAGAAATCCCTTCTTTTAAACTGACAGACAATCTGTTTATTTCTCTTCCTATAATTGGATGAATGGCTACAAAAACACAATGAACTTTTGTTTTTAACTATTAAAACAATTATTAATTAATTTAAATCGAATTCTTGTTGAAAAAACAAATCATTTAATGAAAAGCAGTTTATTATTTCCTAATCATCTATTGATTTGAATGAAAATTTTATTATTATTTATGGTATGTTTCGAGACATTTGTTATTGAATTAATATATGATTTGAATATTGATATAATTATTAATTATTAATTTATGAATCATTTCGACTTTAATTCAATTGTCATTTATATTGAGAGCAATTTAGAGAAAACTGTTTTGTATTTTGATAGAAAGGGCTCGAGTTTTAATATATTGATAACAACAACAAAATATGGATTCCTTTAAATCTCATTCAGAAAGTGGTTATAATTTGCAGCGAAATAATGGACAACAGAATGAAATGAATCGCGATTTCAATCGACAGACACGTAATTATCCGCAGACTTTAGGTGAGGGACCCTTAAGACGACCCAATATTATGTCTTCGGCAGAACCAATGGTTGATCTGACACAACACACAAACATGTTATCACTTAACGATCGTTCAAACGATAATTACAACAGTATTGCGGCCGGAGATGTCTCTAATAATACTCTATCTTGGATTTCATCAGGTCTTTGTCTTTACATCTCTCACATTATCTCTATTTTATCTCTATTTTGTTTATGCTTTTTATCAAAATCTCTAAAAGTTATCGATAGTATTGTCTCTTAATATCAATCATAAGATTGCATTCAAACACATTTATTCCCAAATCAATCATTGAGTTATGGAATCATTCATCAGATTTGGATTAAAGCTTAATCATTAAAGCCTTTATCGCATTCATAAAGTGATGCCTTGTTTTAAATCAATTTTAGACAATTTGTGAATCATTATAATCATGAAAAGTCTGTTTATACAAAATTATTTTTTCATTAAGTTTTGCCATTGAATTGTTTGACTCAAACCAATAGAATTTAGACTAAAAGTATTATAAACTTAAGCAAAACATTGAACTTTGAAAACTTAATTGATTTTTACTAACAATCGATTGAATATTTAGAACCTAAACCACAGCCACAACAGAGTTCGTCATCGATTTCAAGCTCTCTTTCTGTTCGCGGCGCGAATTCAGTAGACAGTAAACTGTCTCCGTATGCGAAAGAGTTTATTCCGCGGATAACAAACACAATGTCGTATTCGAACACTCCTTCCATTTCTAATGGGGTCAGAATGTGGTCCAACTATTCTGAAAACGAGAACGTAATTCCAGCGACGCGTGACTTTGAAGACTTCATAGCACTCTCTTATTTGAGAGAATTTATTGACACAATAACTATAAAACCCAATAAATATGATTCTGGAATCGCTTATTTGACAGAAGTCATCAACAGTTATATCGATGAAGACGACTCTGTTATGCAGACTGTTGTCAATACAATTGTGGATCAGGTATTTTCATTTGACTCTAACTTTATCATGATTTTGACTTTCAATTCATAATTATTTCCAAAACAGGCCATTATTGACCCTCAGTTTAGATACAATGGTGTCCGGCTTTGCATTTATTTCATGCAGAATTTGAGAGCTCTGTCATCCGAAACAACATTCAAACTCTTACTTTTCAAAAGGTATTTAATTATCTCTATTTTGACAAACTATTCATTTAATCAATTGCTCGCTTGGCCTTAAAATGATTTATAATCCAATCAATTTGAGACTTGATTGGATTGACTTGAAGGTCAAAATTGACTTGAATTAGTTTTGTAAATGCTTTAACTGTTATCACAACTGAATTGATTGATAATAAAATATATGTAATATTTCTCAGATGTCAGAGAGAACACTCGAGACGTGAAACTATGATAAAGAGTTCAGATGATAGCGAAACCTATTTGAGAGGTTTGACATTGTTTATCGGTGACCTCTACTCTCGGTGTTCGGCAAATGAATTGGCCGAATATTTACCTCAATTATTGTTGACATTAATGTCAAACCCACATAAAGAAAATCTGAAATGTGTCTGTCAAGTATTGAAGGTTTGAAATAAATCACTATTAAGTTATTCAATAGTTTAAAACTCTTCACACCTTTAAAGTGTTGTTAAATCTTAAATATTTATCCAATAGTTGTGCGGATCAAATTTGGAGAACTATTACAAAAATGAAAAGAAAACAGAAGATATGAATCGCGTAATGGAAGAAATGAAAGCTTGTCTTAATAACACTGATATTAGTGTTTATGTGAAGGAATTGATAACAAATATAATCGATATGCAAAGCCGGGGATGGACTGCTTCTCTTATTCCATCAGCAACTGCTGCCATTAATCCATATCTTAATACCAATTATACTGAAAATAACAGCACAAATGCTGGAGATTATTATGAAGAGTATAATAGCTATTCTGATGAAGAAGACTTTCAAACGAGGTATTAGTCATTCATAAACTTATATCAATTGAGACTTTGATTATTATTTCAGTTATGATTTTGGTCAGTGTGGAGATGAAGAGGACAATGAAGTTTGTGAAGCTTTCGAACAGTTTCTCAAAAATTCGGGTCAATCTAAATGAAATCAATTTTTTAGACTCAAGCTATTTATAATCTATTATTAGTCTCATTATTTACATTTTATTGTTTTGAACATTTTTGGTTCATAATAAAGGCTGCGCCAAATTTCGAGCTCTTTTTTTAAATTTTTCGTTTCTTTTCATTTATTGTCAATCAATGTTTCAAATGTTATCACATGTAGTGATGTTTCATTGTATTTAATATGAATACAAAGGCTGTTCTCATTTTGATAATCATCTCAAAGCAACTATTAGTTAATACACAGTTAACTTTTCCAATGAATGTGTTCCGCAAGGCTTCAGTGGTTAGCCTCACAAAATCATTAGTAACAGCCCTTGAGTTGAGCCTCACTTTGTATTTAAGTTATTTTATGCGAATCATTCAATTTGATTGATTCAAATATAAAAGTAATACAACCCAAGTGATCGTTTTTCTATGATTTAGCTGTCATGTGATGTGTTTTATATCTAAATCATGAAAATTTGTGCGAACTTGTTGTGAACCGTATCTAAAATGATGCGAAACATAGAATATTTTTGCATGTCTTCTAAATAAGCTTTAGCTTAGCTTCAGTACTCTTGAGGCGAGTTAAGGCTACTCCATATTTCGTCCGCTCACGATTAGTCCGCACCTCAGCTCAAGTTCATCATCAATAGGGTCTACATTTTCGTACTTTAAATCTCAATTAAATTGCCTCAATGTTGAAGCGTTTAAACTGATGCTTAATTTAAAATATCTTTAATGTTAAGTAACAATAAAACGTTTTCAATACTTGATTTAATTGTTTCAAAAGTTTTAATAAAAAAATATTCAATTATTCATCGTTTATAAAAATCAATAAAAAATTGAATCAAAACTCGAAAGTTAATGAAAGTGATTTGGGGTTTATTTGTTTCAAAAACTATCATTTAATCCGTGAGGACTAAGGGATAGCTTTCGTATTTAATCTATAATGTAAAGGCTTGAAGATGAAAAAAAATCGTCTTTATCTATAGTTTCATTATATTTTAGTTGAAATAAGTTTCCTATGGTTTTAGTTTATTCATGAGTTTGAAAATGGGGTTAATTTTTTGGGAATTAGTTATTGAGGGGATTGAAAACAGGGTGCGGACTAATCGTGAGCGGACGAAATATGGTGCCCACAAGTATCAAATATCTTAGGCCTTAGATTAAGGTTTAAATATCTGAGCATAGAATCAGTACTTATTAAAGCTTGAATAGAATGTATTGAATTTTTACATTTCTTAGTAATTAAATCACAGCTTTTTATAACATCAATTCCAGTTTTTCATTAAATTTATCATAAGATACAAAGAAATAAAATTTTGTTAATATTTAAAGAAAACTTTTTATTTTGCTACACATGAAGTTTTCAGGCTAATAGGCTCCAGGCTCGAGCTTTTCAGGCTAATAGGCTCCAGGCTCGAGCTTTTCAGGCTTTTTCAGTGGTGAACATTGAGCTGAGCCTGTCTAAATCTTAAGAAACTGAGTCTCTGCGCTAAGCCTGACACCCTTGAGCCTGATCTTGTACTGAACTAATAAATTTATGAGAAAAATTCAATTTTACTCATAGAAATATGAATTTAATACAGAAACATTAGGGTTCGAAATATCTTAGCATAAATCAGTTGACATATTCTTCAATTTTCAATAAGATCTTTGAGAGTTTCTAGAGTTAAGGTTTGAGACTTGAGAGTTATGATCCTCTAATTGGAGAATCCGATTCACATTTTGAGTTGAATCAATATTTGATTTAATCAAATAAACCATTAGAATGAATGAGTGTTAAAATGACTTGAAAGCTTAATTTTGTGAAAAAATGAATCTGAAATCTGCAATCAGCTAAATTGTGGGTCACGTTCGGGCCACTTATTTTTCTGGCCATTAAATTTGAGGTATTTTTATCTTGACATTTGGGAAAAATGTTTTTTGGGATGGCTAGAGGTTGAAAATATCTTCAAAAATCTTTTCATTGAAGTTCAACAGACATAGATTTGAGTCTAATTTAGGAATCTCTTACCCTTTGGGCCATCGATGAACTAAAGCCTAGAGGAAATGCAAACTTTATCAGAGATTACTATAAAATCACAATTTTTAAGTTCATATTTCAATAACAGCGCAAAACTTGAATGATAGAAGTCATCATTTCTATAACACAACAATACAATGTCATTATATTAGTTGAATTGAAAACATTCAGAATAGTTGATGAGAATTGAGTGAATTTTCTACTGATATGTGGAAAATCAAATGTCAAACTAATTAATGCAATAATTCGTATTTTCAATGTCTTCGTTTTGAAGATTTTCACTAATTATAAAATTCTATGAAAAGGTAACGGAATAGAACTTTGAGTTTTTATGTCGAGTCTCACATTGAATAAACTAATAGAATAATTGTTATCATCCATTCTCGTCCTTTTTGACAAAAGTTTGGAGTATTTTATGATTTGGAGATTTTGTTTGATTAAATGTTAGGTTAAAAATTTGATCTCTTTTACTGTAAAAGATTGAGATAACTGTTCGGGTGTTTTACTGTTGAGATATAAAGTTTATTTAACAGATAAATCCATTGAAATGACGCTTTAAATTGATTTGATTAGAGAGCAATCCTTTATGTGATTACCCCCCGTGTCATCTACTCTAAGACCTACACTCGTTTGAACCACGCGTCTAAAGAACATAACTTATTAGTCGCTCATATTGTTTCACAATTATAAAAAAGTCTCATCAATAAAGATCTCTAATCAAACTTATTATCACTGAATGTTCAAACTCTAATAACTTTACATTTACGCCTCAATTATTGATTGTTTTGTGTGTATTCATAATAGAAATGAAGTATTGTATTGTAATCAATACTCTGATAATTATCACGAATGATAAGTTCATAGAATAGTCAATTAAATATATTTCATTTTCAATAACTTGTTATACACTTCAATGAGAATCCAATAATTAAGTGTATAAAGCATTGAGAAATGCATAAAAGTTTTTCTCCTGATTACAGTACAGATAAGCTTCATGTATAGCAAAAGTTGGTTTTTATTTTAAAGTTTGAGTTAACTTTTCTAATATTAATAATCGAATGAGACATTCATTTCTTTGATATTTCATCTTTTCATCTGTTTTTCTTCATTCACAGGTAATTCAATTAATAGAAAATTCTTATAAAATATCTTATAAAGTTTGAAACTTTACTGTATTTGATACAAAAGAAATACAACTAAATTAAAATTCTGTTTTTGAGCCATAAATTAGTTTCTAAACACAAATCATTATCTGTATTATCGATGAGAGGAATTGTGAAACTATCAAAATTGATAAAAAGTCAATCAAATCTAGTTTAAAGAATTTTATATCACATAAAAAGTCAAACTTTTGAATTGAAGATAACTCTTGATAAAAGTAAAAATGTATGAATCAAATAGTGCTAAATAATTAGACAGAATTTTTGAAGTAATTATTAATTGAAAGAATATTTAATAAAATATGAGTAATATTCTGGTGGTCTAGTTTTGGTTGAAATAGTAATTCTGTAGAGTTGGCAAAAAAATGTAACCAAATTTGGATTATTCGCTACTGAGAGTAGACTCTGAGCTGAGATTAAGACAAAGTCTGAGATTTGATTTCTTTACAGTTTTTTAGATTGATTTCTGTAGAGAAATAGAGAGAAAGTTATAACAAAAGCTCTGAATAACTCAACTCTACTGTGATTTCTAAGCAAAACAACTAAAATATAAATAAGTTTTAAAATCAAATTAATTGAAAATAATGTCTCAATCAATGGGTTCAATGGCTAAAGAGCAGAAACTGTTGAATTTGATGGAAAGCACGGGTTATAATATAGTGCAAGAAAACGGTCAACGCGTGTTCGGTCCGCCACCCGATTGGCCGCAAAATTTGTCACAACCAGAAAAAGGTTGTGAAGTATTTGTGGGGAAAATACCGCGAGATTGTTATGAAGACGAGTTGTTTCCCGTGTTCTCGAAAATCGGCAAAATATATCAGTTAAGACTTATGATGGACTTCAGCGGCACTAATAGGGGATACGCTTTCGTCACTTTCACCAATCAATTCGATGCCAAACAAGCCATTCAACTCTTGAATGGCTTTCAGATCAGACCAAACAAAAGGATTGGTGTCGTTAAGAGTCTCGACAATTGCCGACTATTTATTGGTGGCATTCCTTTGTCTAAAACACGCAATGATGTCATCGAAGAACTATCAAAAGTCACCGAAGGAGTCGTCAATGCTATCGTTTATAATCAATACAACAATTCAAATAAATTCATGTCCAATTCATTTGATAAGCAAATCAAAAATCGTGGCTTTGCTTTCGTTGAATACTCGAGTCATCGGTTAGTAATCAATCATTTGAAAGATTTATTACATGTTTTCCAATCAATAATTTATTTTTTTGTTTGAAGTGCTGCTGCAATGGCTCGAAGAAAGTTATTGCCAGGTATTCAATGTTCAATACAATTGATTTGAAGATGTTTTTAATAGGATTTTATATTAATCTTCAATTGAAGGCAAAATCCTTTTGTGGGGCTCTGAGATTACAGTCGATTGGGCTATACCTGAACCCAATTTGGACGATAAAATCATGTCTAAAGTGAGTTTCAATTGTGTTTCAACTTCACAATTCAATGCAATTTTCATAACAGGGCTTTCTAGAGAATAATTTCAAATTTTTCAGCATTTTTCAAAAACATTTAGATTATGATTACTTTTCTATTCAAATATTAAAACAAAAACACAAATTTTTATTCTTTTGATTCCTAGAAATAAAACGATTATTAAAAATTAGACTTGAGTTAAAAAATTGCAAAACAGGTGTAAATCTGAATTATGGGCTCTAAAATAATATTTGTTTTAAATATGGAAAGACTTGATTAACGCTGAAATACTTTATCCAACATTTAGGTGACCGTATTATTTGTACGATATTTAAGTGCTGACGCCACCGAAGATTTGATTAAAGAGACGTTTTCGCTCAAAGATTCACATAATATAAATGTTCAAAGAGTCAAAAGAATGAAGAATTACGCTTTCGTCCATTTTCACACGAGAGAAGACGCAGAATTAGTCCTCAAAATCATGTCCAGTGAGTTATTGAATAAAATTATGATTGTTTTTTATCAATTAATAATAACTGACATATTGATTAAGAAATGGATTTGAGTGACACCGGACTATCAGAATCAGGAGAACATCTTGAGGTGACGTGGGCTAAGCCGCCAAACGCGGGCAACACTTATCAACGGCGAAGGAGTCGTTATTACGGATCAAACAATAGTGGTGGAGATGTACCTCACGTTAAAAATATTCCATTTCCTCCAAATTATGGCCCAATTCTCAATCCTCTGTCGCCTGCATTCGAGTTCAATCATTTAAATGGAAAACATATACAGACACCCACTCTATGTATGGACTCGTTTTAAATAGATTAATATTAAATTAATTGTGTTTAATTGTTTGATAAATAGTATCGAACTTAATGAGTGGTGACTCAAACAATTGGAATAACAATATTCGAAACAGTCCTTCAATAGTGATGTCAGGAATGAGACACTCGAGAAACAGCACTCCGGTCTGGTATTCAATTGAGAATCAATACCCATGGCTTCCGTTCGGTATAATTCGTTCGCCGCAATCGATCGGTGTATTCCGTTCTCCGCAACCCTATAATGGATTTCAGTGAAAATCCTTTTTTTCATTACATTTTGACTCTTTTTCTGTTTTACAAGATTTCAACTTTTATTCTTTACGATTTGGTCACTATTTGTATGCTTTAATTAATGCTTATATGGTTTAAATGCTTTTCTAGCGAATTAAACTCTTCTTATATTACATTTTTATTATTAAACTTAATATAACAATTTCATCCATTAAAATGTCTATTAATAGAGTTGTCATTTGATTCTATTCTTTAATTCATTGATAGTATTATTTTTTCAAACTTTTATCTATCAAATACTCAATGGAATCAATTGAACCATTTTAAGTAAAATTAAAACTTTTCAAAAGCGAAATTATTTAACAGAATTACTTAAATCTAAGATTTGAAAAGGCTACAGCTCGATTCGTCCTTCTCATCTCGTCTGCGCCCTGTTTTCAATCCCCTCAATAACTAATTCCAAAAAATTTATCCCATTTTCAAACGGGTTGCAGACGATTCACCTAAACTTTGGATTTGGATTTTGAAAATCTAAATAAACTGTTCAAATAAATAATTATTTTAAATTATTTATATTTAAGTTTAAATTAGATAAAAATTTAGGTCAATCATTCCAAACCCTTTCAAACTCATAAATAAACTAAAACCAAAGGAAGCTTTACTTCAATTGAATGAAGAATAAACTCAAATAAGTTCATCAGCAAAGTTAAAATGAAATATTTTCAATAAAGTCATGATGAGATGGATGATTGTGTTGTTTTGGCACTTCAGATACTACATTATTAATTAAACACAATCTTACATTACATTTCCTATCTTTGCATCTGTAATGATCTTTTCCTTTAATAGAACTATGTTTAGTAACATTGATAGAATGTTATTATCATGAACTGCTGTATCTACAAGTTTTTATAAAATATATTGAAATATTCATTGTTTATAGAAATCAATGAAACTGCTTGAATGAGAGTCATATTAATTGAAATTGTTTCAAAAATAATCAATATCATTTAATCTGTGAGGGTCACGTAGTTTGTCCCTTGGGATAGCTTTGGAATTTATAGTCTTAATTTATATTTTTTTATTCATTTCATATATTTTAGTTGAAATT
>JAQFZT010000941.1:0-18833 GCA_034696325.1 Camisiidae sp.
CCGATCAAAATCGGTTAATCCAGATAAAAGTTATAAAAGGTTTTCCAACCTTGGATAGTTTTTTTTACGAGTGTATACTTTATTGCAAGACATATATATTGGTAGGAAATGAAAACTTTTGTAAATCAAAGAAAATAATTACTTTGAAGTTCAAATTAAATTAACTTGAGATATATTATAATAGAAATAATTTCTATTGAAGTGGTTGAAATCCGATGTTTTGTCAATATGACTGATGTGTGAATTTTATTAAGTTTATGATTATCTATCGATAGTTTGAGCTAATGATTAGTAATGTTTATCGTTAAGTTTTTTAGATATAAAGGGATGTATAACTGAAGTTTATATTTTATTTTAACTCAATGTATTGATTTGATGGCAAATACGGACAAAGGCAATGCCCAAAAGTGCCACCCCCTCTACTGACGACATGGGTGTCAAAAATGTTGATCGCCTCAATCCAATCAGTCAAGAGTTGAACGGAAGCGCAACGGAAGCCACCTTTTTGTGGCTACGATAAGCAACAGGCTTACATCGTCTCGTAATGCTTCCTCAGTGAAGCTGAGAGACCCTTCAATCGATGTTCATTCAAATAAGTACTGAAAAATACATTTGAGTATATAATTAGTTGATCACATGGAACCCGTTAGCTTAGGAAATACTACACTACAGAACATATTGATTGAGGTGACATTGGACTCAGCTTGAGGTCAATTGAATGACACCTCACTCAATGTTATAGGTAGCATAGTTTTACATGAACCCACAGTGTAAAGTCCCGTCAATTAGTTTTTGATTTAAGTCTTATAACTCTTCACGTGACTTATAACTGTTGACCGCACCAATTGGATCAGGTCTATCAACATTTTTATTCTAGTTGTTGAGGTTTATTGAATGACACTCATGGCGCCCGTAAAAGCTTGGCTTTGGGCATTCTTTATATATGGAACGGAAGAGCAATCTTAATGAATAGGGAATAGCATCTATTAATAAAAGTCTTCCTTTTAGATATTAACAACTTTATCATTCATTGAGTTTTGATATCTATTCACTGATAAGACTTGCATTGTATCAAGTTGCATCACAAGAAAATGTTTTTTTTCAGTAAAAGGCAAGTTTTGAGTCATTAAGTTATGAGATTTCAATCTTTTTCTTAAACTTTAAGTATTGAGATAAGAGAAAAATTTAAAAATGAATTATAGTATAAAAGTTTTTTTTAAGTACTGAGAGCTTTCATTAAGTTTAAAATTTCTTTCTTTATCTCAACTCTCAAAGTTTATGATAATAATTAAAATATCATTACTCAGTGACTCAAAACTTCATTTTTATTCAATAAAAAATTTTTTACTTAAGATTAAAGGTTTACTATGATTTCCATCTGATACAAGTCTCATCAATCACTGCTCAATCGCTAGAAAAAATTCTTTGTTATTATATTTTAATTTTAAATGAATTTCTAATTGAATCTTAGCTTTAAATAAAGAAATTACTCAATTATTTAAATTTTGAGTAATTTTATAAATTGACGAACTCTTAGGCAAAGAGCTGACAAAATTTTGTTTTCTGGTATCGAAATGTAATCTTGTTTTCTGGTATCCAAATGTTTATACTGTATAAGAGATGTCACCTTCTCTGCAATACCCGAAGTATAACATTCTATTGATCTGATGCGAGAATAAGTTAATCTTTTAATTCTCAACAATTGATGCATTGAAATAACAAGTAGACAATAGTGAATGACCCAAGACTTGGATCAGAATCCATATAAAGAAGAGTTTCATATAAATATCCAGCAAATTTAGATTTTTTATTTAAATACTCATTTAAAAATTGTTTGAAATATGAAAATATACTAAATATGAGTTGATATTTTTAAAAATATCCTACATATGAATACTTTGAGCTTATTTTTACTATTTAATAGACAATTAAGAAAGACTTTCTTCAAATACAAAGTCATAATTTCTTTGTCATGAAAGTGAATGTTATATAAGTTTGTTTACTTTTTGCCATTGCTCAACTTGTATTTTCTGTTAGGAATCTATGATTATTCTGTTTAAGTTAATCATTCTTTTCTAGTGCAGTACACGTTCAATAATAATTACACAATACTTATCATTTTAGAGTCAAAATCAAAAATCACAAAATTTTTATGGAATTAATAGACATTTATTATTTGTCATATCTATCGACTGAATAAAACAATTTGAATGTTATTCTATCACATGATTTATTTCATTCAAATGAGTTAATATTCGAATGTAATCTTAATTATAACAGGATTTTAAGGGTTGTTTTTAATATGAAGTTTAGTCCTTCTCTAATAATTTCAATGAATTTATTTGCAACGAATGCATTGATTTGATTTTTCTATGAATCGCATCCTTAATGATGTTTAATGAAAGAAGAATTTAAGAATCTATTTCCTGAATTAGGATGGAGTCAGTTGTAGTATTTCATGCGCTTCTCTTTCCAAATCTATATGACAGGACTGACTGGGCTTTCACTTAATCGATTGCTTCGCATTCAGCAAACGTGATGTTAATAGCAAAGTAAGCTTTCATTTAGTGAATTTGTAATTATAATATCGGAAGAACTTCTTCTTCGGAAGATTTTTTATCTTTCAACTGCTTAACAAAAAAATGTTGTGACATAAAAAATATGCTTAAGCTCATTAATAAAACTTATGAGTTTTATCCTATTATTTCATATAAACAGCGGTCCACTGACTGCAGTTGAAAGTTGATAAAAATTCTTAATTCAAAAGTAGTGTTCGTTTTATTCACAGTTTTTGTTTGACAACTTTTAATTCACTTACATCTTTGTGATTGTTATAAAACTAATTGTTTTATTGGTCAAATTAATTGTGTTGTTAATAATGTCAACTCAAATTCTTTTCTTTATCACTAACCAATTGAAGAGTTGCAAAAAGACATCATACAAAACTCTAAGCAATCAGTTTTTCAAGATTCAGTGCAAAGTTTTGCTTAACTCTCCACTTATTGAGTATTAAATTTAAACCGACAATTGAATCAATTAATTGATAATTCGTATGGTTTATGCATCATATCAATAATGAGCAGTAATATAATTGATAGCATTAGTTCAAGTAAAACTAACATTGAAGAAGGTCTAGATATTCATCCTAATCAAAGTTCCATTAGCACTATTGCTGAAGATTTTCGGGAAATCAATGTAAGTTTTATCAATCATTCAATCACTGCACTCAAACTCATATTACTGTCATATTTAATTGCAAAAAGTATTGAAAGTGTTTTTCCCCTTTTGATAGTGGTTTTCAATTTTTAAACCATATTCTATTCCTTAAATTATATTTTGTTGTTTTGGATTAAACTTTTCAATAATAAGTTAGAAATACTGTACATCATTTGAAAGCTAAAAATTTCTTGAAATTTTCAAATAACAATTTAAAATTCTTTTATTCTAAAAGTGTTGTATAACCTCAATTTGAAGGTCTCCTTGATTTATAGAACTCTAATCATAATTTTGATGGTTTCTTGCATTTAATGATCTAAAAAGATTTATTGAAGAAAAAGTTTATGATCTCATAAAACGATTTATTTAGTTATCGTTAAGTGGAATAGTTTCAGAATAAGTGTTCATAAATTGTTGCTTTAAATAATTTGATAAGATTTATGTTAGTTATGATAAACAGTAAGTTTTGGCAATGGTTTCCTTTGATTTACAGAATCTTTTCAAACCCCACTCAATTCTTAAGTCATTCTTCTTTCTTTGACTTGTATCTACACAGTTCTGACTCTTTCAAGAGATGTGTCTAATGAAGAATTGTAAACTTGGAACAAATGGCACTCTTCTCATGAGTGCATTCAATCTGTGAGGGATAAGCAAAGTTACGATTTATTTATAGATACTCCTCATTCTTATATTATGCACGAATGAGGAAATCTCTTCCAATACCCGAATAGCAAAAAATTCATTTTATTATGATATCCATTCAACCATTCAATTGAAGCGATTCTATTACTAATTAATTAACAAAAATAAACTGATAAATTCTTAGAAAATTTCAATTTAGTAAAAATTGAAAAATGTTTTAAGGAGTTTTAGAGTTATATGAAATTAGAATTTTAATATTTTTGATCAAAAATATGATTGAAAATTAGATATTAACATATAAACTGCTGCTAAATAGCTTAGTTGACAGCAGAAAAGTCTCTAAAAGAATGTTGGCTCTACTCTTACCTTTGCCACAAGGGTTTTTGCTTGTACTAAAGCTGACCACTAACTTAACAGGTCTAATAGTTAATATGATTCACACTTTACTTATCTGGTATTATGTATCAAAAGTAGTATATAAATGTATAATCACAGTCAACTCCTTATTCATTCCATTTCTTTGTCTTCAAAAGAAAATTTAGGCATGTATTACACCGATTTATATGAAAGGTGTGGAGCACTTATAAGCTTTTTGCAAATTTTAGTACATTTAAGTTCTATAAATTCTATAAAAAAGTTCTATTATCTTCTAACTCAAAAATTAGTTTAAAGTTTTAATTAAAAGTTTTAAATGCGAGTTAAATCAAGAGTTTCAACTTCAATCGACTTAAAACTTATATATTGATCGTTTTTGTTTGTTATCACCCTTTTGACTCTGTGAAAAATTTATTTTATTGAAGATCCTGTTCGTTGTTAAGAATTGACTTCAATTCAATTGTTGAGAAAACCCCGTTTATGAGTTGGAAATTTCTATTCAATTGAAAACTTTAATCCATTTTTTTAAAAAAGCTTTTAAAATTGATATTCAATTGAATTTCATTGTAGAAATGAGTCTTTGAGGCTTTTATACAGTTGAAAATTTTCACTTTTGCTCTATCAATGAATCAATCATATGATTGAAATAAATGATATTATTGTATTTACAAAAGCTATCACTGTATTCAAGCGAAACGTTCAACATTTTAATGTTATTGAAAAAGTCCAGCCATAGTATCAGCTTTCCTTTGTTTTACGATTCAATGGTTATATGTTTTCGATGTGAAGCTTAAATAGATGACAACAATCAGACAGTACATAACCAGACAATTTTTTTTTATAGAAACTCTAAATATGAATTTTCGAAAATTCAAACAAAAACACTAACTTAACTTCATTACTCATTCCAATCATTCCAATCAAATGGTAATCAAAAATTACTGAATTATCAGAATTAAACTTTAATTACACTCGAATCTACGCATTTGAACACATTTCTCTTGATAATCCATTTCATTGAGCTCTTTGTCGTCCCCAGCGATTTAATTGTGCGCAAAAAATGTTAAGTTCTCAAAAAATTTATTCATTAAAAAGACTTTCAGACTTGGAAAATAAAATGCAGTGCAGAACAAACGATACTAGAATAACATTAAAATATAAAATTCCGATCAAATAAAGGCTTTTCTATTCGTGAGAAAAAATTATTCAATTAAGATATTAAACTTAAACTTTACTTTTGAGTCAAATTATTTACTCTAAATACAAAATATAATTTAGTTTATTGTAAAAGTTCTTGTTTTACGAATCATTACAGAAATTGTTTATATTTTAGAACAAGTTGTGAATAAACTTGAAAATCAAATAAATTCTTTTCGGTGTGTTTATCTTGTATCTGATTAAAACTTTTTTGCTCTTAATTTATTTGATCGATGGCTTGTGTATGAAAAGTATATTTCATGGGATTTATTGTGAACATAATATTTATATCTCATAAACTTATGAGCTTTAGTATATAAATATTATTGAGTTCAGTAAGACTTAAGCTATTCTCTCGGTTTTAATCTTCACTCAATTAAATACGAAATATGTCAGAACTTAAGCTTTCGATATTGATTAAAATCTTTAGAGTTAACACGAGTTTTGAAAACAAGAGCTCAATGTTTTTTGTCACTTCATCAAAATAAAGTTCATTATTTGAAGAGTACTCATGCCATGTAATTCTTAATTTAAATTTTCGAAGAAAATCTTAAGAATTCTAAATGATCAGACATTTCAATAAATTAGAAAATTTCTACAATAATAACATTTTAAATCCAGATTTAATGTTGTAGCAAAAGATTTTTGTATATAAAAAGTATCTGGATTATAATAACATTTTTTCGGTAGTTCACTCAGCAAATGTATTGCATTAATAAAAATATATCTACTGTAAAATATATGTCGAGTAATTTCATTAAATGATAAGAACTTTTAAGTGATTCAGTGGTTACGTTACACATTATATGATAGTGTAATGTTTTATTATTTTTTTAAGTATATAATTTCCAACATTGAAAAACTTTTTATCTCTTAACGAGAAAAACTCATTCAAAAGTTTGCTTCAATAAAAATAGATAAAATGGTTGAAAATTTTGAGTAAATAGATAATCATATTTTTATTATATTTTATAAGTTTTTCTGGTTAATCATAACCTTTATTTAATTAAAATATAAATAATATAAAAAACAATGCATAAAACTAAAGCCGTGTTACAGTCAGAGATGCGGAATGAGGGGGTGCGACCGGGTGTTGACCCTCACATGAGAGTCGAAAAAGTACCTCGGTCCTATATTAGTATTTAGAGCAGTGGTTCCCAACACGCGGCCTATAGGCCAGTTGTGGCCTATGGGACCTTTCTGGTTGGCCTACATTATAGCGTTTTGGTTTATTTGTGGCCTATGAACATTTAAAAAAGCTTAATTTAGCCTAATGGCAATTTTGAGTTGGGAACCACTGAACCTTAGAGTATATATGATATAAAGTTATTGAATGAAATCTCAAGGTTAACAAAACATTACTCAATAATTATGTCTTATAAGTTATAACCAGAGCAGGGAATTTCGGGAAAAATTGAAGAGTTTATAGAACAATAACTTTTTTAAAAATTCAATTCTACAATAATTACGTCTTTATTATATGAAACCCCTGTAACGATCTGTGTTGTAGTACCACTGTTTGCGGCTACTATTGTGGCTGGTGTTTATAGTTATCTAAGGTTTTACTAATCTTTAATAGTACTAAAACTTTTACTGTTAAAGATTACGAAAATTAAAGATTATATCCTGAAATTAGGTGTTTTCAACAACGAAAGCATAAAAAATATAAATTAGAAATTAAATCTCAAGTTTGAACTTTATATCAAATAAAATTTTATCTTTATTTTCTTAATTTAACAAAACACGAGTTCAGTAATTATGGTCCGTACTTGTTTAATTTTTCAAATTGTAGTTAAAATTTTAGCATATATATATATATATGGGAAATGAAAAAAGGCAGGGAAATGAAAAAGGCAGGAAAATGATAAAGACAGGAAAATGATAAAGACAGGAAAATGATAAAGGCAGGAAAATGATAAAGGCAGAAAAATGATAAAGGCAGGAAATGACAAATGTAAGAAAATGAAAAAGGCAGGAAAATGATAGAGGCAGGAAAATGATAGAGGCAGGAAAATGATAGAGGCAGGAAAATGATAGAGGCAGGAAAATGATAAAGGCAGGAAAATGAAAAAGGCAGGAAAATGAAAAAGGCAGGAAAATGAAAAAGGCAGGAAAATGAAAAAGGCAGGGAAATGAAAAAGGCAGGAAATGATAGAGGCAGGAAAACGATAGAGGCAGGAAAATGATAGAGGCAGGAAAATGATAAAGGAAGGAAAATGATAAAGGCAGGAAAATGAAAAAGGCAGGAAAATGATAGAGGCAGGAAAATGATAGAGGCAGGAAAATGATAGAGGCAGGAAAATGATAAAGGAAGGAAAATGATAAAGGAAGGAAAATGATAAAGGCAGGAAAATGATAAAGGCAGGAAAATGATAAAGGCAGGAAAATGAAAAAGGCAGGAAAATGAGAAAGGCAGGGGAATGGGAAAAGGCAGGAAAAGACATAAATACAGGGAGATGCATGAATTTAAGAAACTTGCATTAACTCAGAAATAAGTTCATGGACAAGGATAGCCATGAAGTCAGAAGTAGAAGTGATAAGAAGAAAAGTATAAATTACTGTGAAAGCATTGATATAAAACAAAATATTTAATATCAAGTATTTAAATAAGTATTTAAATTTTAAAATTATTCCATGAATTTGTATATTCATAGTTTAAATTTTACAATTGATTTATTAATCATTTGCTTTGTCATGGATATGAAATAGGTGTTAATTGTGAGTTCTTTACTTATTTCACTAGTTAAAAATAGTACATTTCGAGTTCTATTCGACATTTGTTTAGTAAAGTAAAATCATTAAAATATATTTTAATAATACCGATTCTTCTTAACAAACGATCAAAAATATTTAACTTGATATCAAATTATCAATAAAATTTTCTATTTGTCTTTAATAAACATTCAGAATTTCTATGAAACACATTTATTGAAATAACTTGCAGCCATTGACAAAAATCCTGTCTCATTAACACAATTCCATGAATCTTTAATTTGACTTTTATATAAATCTTTCTTTTAAAAAAGCCAATACATTCTACAGTCACAATGCAATGAGTTTACATCAACATAAATTACATTTTCAAAGAATAGGGATTAAACCTTTTTTTGTTTACAGAAATAAATATATTGTTTTTTAAATGAAGTTCTTTTATATTAAAGCATTTGTGAACGTTTCTCTTTCAATAGACGTAATCAATTAGTTCATAGGTTTACTAAATTTAAATAAATTTTTTAATTTTTCTGACTGAAAACTGGATATTTAAATCAAAAAGGAAACAAGGTATGTTTCTTGTGGTTTTCATAATTCACGAGTGAAGAGTTGAGTTACTTGTTCTTTTATCGAGAATATGAATCTTAGAGTCTTCTAAAAGATTAAAAATCTCATCTAAAATATCAAAACACATATAATACAAGTTAGAGGCCGAATAGCTCAGTGGTTAGAGCATGATACATGTCATCTCAAGAATCTGGGTTCTTTTCTAGGATTAGGTCGGCTTTATGTTTTATGTGTCTAAGAGTGTGAAATTACTCTTAGTTTCTATGCATAAAAAGTGAAACTAAAACAATAGTATATAAGATTGACTGATACACAGTATGATCGGATATTACCGCCTTTACCCTTTTCCCGTTTTATGACCGGATTTCAACCCCGTGTCCCTCCGGGTAAGGGGTGTCAAACCTAACATTAACTCTTTTTAATTTCCCTGCCTATTTCCTAACTTTTTCCGTTTCCCTGCTTTTTTCCTCTCTTTTTCCATTTTCCTGCCTTTTTAGTCTCGAATGTTTCAAAATGTTCATAAATGTATTAATGCAATAATTATGTATTGATATAACTTATAATAAAACATTTATCATTCATTTCTAATGTATCATTTATGTCACTTGAAATCATAGAATGATGACATGACTCATCGAATTCTTGACATTAAAACAACAAACAAATGATTTGAATAAAACAAATTGCTAAACAATCAGATTCAATAAAATCTGTGTTACACTTATTTTAGTATTGAAAAAATAGAACATTTAGTCTGAAGCTAGTGATTGTTTTTGCAGCACAGAGGCATGTAAGTTAAGTGATATAAACAATTATTCTGACTATTATATATTTGCTGAATTGACGCCCAACTTTTGTACTATTTTCTAGTGCCGTATTTGAAATTTTTATTTTTTAATGCCTACTCAACAAAACGAGCCAATTCATGAAACCATGTTCTTCTATTTAAAGTTTAAATAAGATCGCTCTCAAGTATTGCATTCCTGATTCAATACAAATTATTTATTTATTTTTAAATCATCAGTACTATAATGTTTGCGGTTAAAAGTATGCAAAATCATAACGTAATATTTAAACAGTGAAATATACTTTGATGATGTGCTTAATTGAAAATTCTTATATCCAGCAAAAGCAGTTCACTTTAGTTCTATTCTTTTGACTGTAATTTGCATGAAGTAGTACTCAATCCTTGATTATTAATGAAGTTGTTGAATATTTTAAAAATCAATCTCAAAAACTTCATATTAGTTTAGAATCATTATTCCTCGTCATTATATCATTGATTAACTTCAAGTCATGAGATAATAGTTAGCAATTTCACCAAATCTTATAGAACTAAATAAATTAATTAAAATATTATTATCTCATCATTTTCTATTAGAGAATCTTAGACTTTATAGAATAATCACTTGATTTGAAAAGTTGGTCTTTTCATTACTGTATATACTTTGAGTTAAATGCTCAATACTATAGCAATCTATGCCTTAATTCCTAAAAACAATTCTCCATAAAATTGAAGTCTGAACTAATTGGCCTCATTTAATGCCTAATTTCAACAAAATTTAATGTAAATGGAAATGAGTCTGAAAATATTTGAAATACTGGTGTAAATTAATTTTAATTAAGCAAACCCTCTATTGATCTATAGTTTGCCAAAAGCCAATTGAAATGATTTACACTTGACAAATAATTATTTGCCTTAGTTATTTCAAATAATCAGCTCAATCATTTTCGAACATTTTTATTGGATTCAAATCAGTAAATGTTGACATCACGGATCAGGTTCAGGCTTTCGTCCATTTAAATGCTTAGATATCTATTCGATTGTTAAGGTAATACGCAATCGCTTTACGTTCAAAATCAAATTGAATAGATATCTAAGCATTTAAATAGACGATAGCTTAAACCCTGGTCCGTGATGTCCACAAATAGAAAACTAAATTTTCAACTGTATTCAGTTCTTCAGATCGAATTATTGTTTAACTCTCTGATATCATTCATTGATATTTTCAAGAGGGATATCAACAATTTTATAGTGATTAACAGGTTTAGATTGAATCTTCAGAATAATAAAAAATAAAACTTCATATGACTGATCACTTGGATTAATCACAAAAAATTGAAGTATTGGCCGTGCATTCATTTTTAAACAATATATTCAGTTTATTATTCATTTCAAGATAACTTATAGTGTATTATTGAGAAAAGTTCGAGCTTTGCGCAGCGCTAACTTTTTCAAATCACTGATCACTTCATGAAAACATTAAATTATTTTAAGGATAATGGAGTCTTAAAAGTTTTTTGTAGTTTCGGATCTTCAGCTCAGAGATAAAGATTATACTGAGTTCAAGTCTTAGGATTTTAATTTTTCAAGTTATAATCTTCAGGAATTTATAGTAGCTTTCAGGGGTCATATGTCAATGTCACGAATTTGACACATATTATTTTTCGGTCTTCTATTGAGAAAAAATCAGAAAACTTGGGTTTCCTGGGGTTCAGGCCATAGTGTTGTGTGAACACCTTTTCATCTTTATTTAATGAGCATTTAATATGGAATAGATTTCTGCAAAAAAATAAAAAATTCGATTAATATGAGCTTTACTTTTAAGTGCTAACTTTTAAGTTGCACTTAAGTCGAAACCGTCAAGTTTAAAAGAAAGTTCAATTGTCGTGTAAAACAAGTTGAACAGCAGTTCAATATCCAAGAATCCCATCCAATAGCAAATCTAAGATAGGGTTTGCGATTTTTTATCCCATGTTATCCCTAGACTAAAGCTGCAACAATTTGCAGTGGTGTTGGATTCTCTTTGTTGATGTTGGATTGACTAAAAGCTGAGAAGTTTATTTGTTTCTGATCCAAATTAATTAAGTTTTGCGCATTACTAAGCATAAGTACAGTTACAGCCAAAGAATCGATCATATTTTTAAAAATATATACAGGTATAGGTACATTAGAACAAACATAAAGGTTGGATAGCAACTGGAGTAATGGGATGCGGACAAATGTGTCTAAGGGGCCATCAAAATACCTATAAAACAAGTTTACTTATAATGACTGTATCCGCACGACATATATATATATGTAAATGTAATAGAATGCAACCCAATAAGCCCAGAAGCAAACGCTCCATCAGTGGTTTTTGGTATCCAATCTTTCTCTTACTGTATATAATGAAGACTTTTGAAAATATAATAAAAATTACTTTGAAGTTCAAAATCTATTAGACTTGATATATAATTGTCGTACATGAGACATCAACTAAATGTCAAACTATCAGTTCAGTTCAGTCTATTGAAAGGTTGAAAGTTATAATGATCTGAAAAAAATTCTAATGAATAATAAGAGTTCTAATAAAGGAAATGTAAATATATATTTTATATACAGTCTAATAATAGTTAGCTTAAGAGCTATAAATAAGACTATAAAAGTGTTGTTTCCAATTGTAAACGAAACAAAACTCAAAATAAATAATTAATTTTATTCAATTTAACTCAAGTTTTATTCAAATAATAAATTAAGTAAAATATAAAGTTAATAAAGTCCGCACCAAAAGCTATAAATAAGTGGTTAACAATTAGTCTAAACTAATCCGAAATATACTTGAGAATTAGAGCTAATAATACTAAACCTCCGGTCATAATAGAGATAATTAAAACCCGATGAGATGTCAACCACTCAAAGAGATCATGTCAAAGAGGTCATGTCAAAGAGGTAACTTGTGATAATCTCTTTTTTCATTACTTCGATAGTTTTAGCTTTAAGAATGAGTCATTTTTATGCTCAAGTTTTCATAACTTAACTCTCAAACTTAAATTAAATGTTTTTTATCCCATTTTTCTGCAAGATTTAACCGTTGTTTCGGTTTTCTAATTCATTAGACATTTTGAAAACATGTCTCGCGCTATATTTCAAACAGTTTATATGATCGGCTCATATGAGTGATTAATATTGAAAATACTTTGAATAAGCTTTAATCGATGTTTAATTTACTAGAATCCGTGAATATTCATGTAATTTTCACATATTTTATTCTATTAAACTTTCCAGTCATCAAAGTTTGAAGTTCCTGTGGCAGGAACACCAAACAACTCTTTTGCCCCGAGACAGGAAAGCCAAAACTAGGAAAAAACTTTCTATACGAATCTCTTTCATAAAATCATAATTGATAGAAGCTTTACAAATGATATCATTTGATTTCGATTTGATGACAGTATGCTTTATATTAATTAAAATTAATGAGTCTGTGTTGGATGAATGGCATGCGGTTGCGTTCTAGGAATCAATCCAATGCCTAAACGTTCTGTTCAATTACAATTGAATGTCTAATTCTAAAACACATAATAACTCCAGTCTATTTATTACTTTTAAGTATTCATTACCCCTATTGGAGTCATCAATGAATGGTTTTAGGGATTGCTTGAAAAGAAATTCAATGATAGGAAAACTTGTTGAAAAAGGGGTTTCATATATAGTATGAGTTGAAGAACATGTAAAAACTCATTATACAGTACAATCCTTCCTTCAGCGTGAATCTGATCCTACCATCAATCTTAAACTTCACTTCTTTCTATCAATACTATCCTTAATGTACAGATTGTATAATTGGCAGACTTCAATACAAGAAGAAACCAGTGATCGACACCACCACTCGAGTGCATTCCATCATATCATTGCATGAATTACTGGTTCAAAATTATTTGTTATTCATAACTGAGAGATAAAGCATTGTATTAGTACTTGTATGAGTACAAAATAATACTTAATTCATCATTTCAACAGATTTAGTCCGAGTTTTAACTCGAGTCCGACTCGACTTTCTATTATTCACTATTCGTCTATAAAGAAATAATTCGAATTTAAATTGATATCTCTTAAAAGATGCATATTATAAGGTTTACCAAAGATTAGCATTTCTCTTGAATGCAAAAAAATGTGTCATTAACCAAATATGTGGTACTTATCAGTTATTTTTCAACACATATACAATTTACTTAATTTATGTAAGAGTGACATAACTTTTTATCTGTATTATTGGATAAATGAGTTGACAGATTTCGAGAAACTTTATCCATCATATATTCTTGTTTCGAATTTTGACAGCATTTCTTGCAAATTAATATTTTAAAAAAATATTTGATTTTACAGGAATTGCCAGTTGTAGACATTGATAACAATAACTGGAAAGGAATGACAATCGCCGCGATTGTAATACTAGCAATATGTGGAGCGATCGCATCTTCTGTAATCTTAATAAACCCAGATATACAAAGTTAGTGCAAAATATTTGTGTAGTAAGTGAAGAATATGTTTGGATTAATCCGTTTTTTCAATAATTGAAGGCAAATTTGAGCGAAAAGCGAACAAAGAGAAACTGAAACTCGATCAAGTATTGTCTGGAGCTTTCTCTGCCGGTTCTTTTAATGGTTCCTGGATTAGTGATCATGAACTTTTGTATCGAGACATTTCTGGAGATTTAGTTGAATTAGATTTATATTCAGAGCCACTCCAACCAAGTCTTTTAGTGCATAATTCAATTTTTGTGAGTACTGTACAGTTCACTTCTTATATAAGGAATTATTGAAATTAATTTATTTTACGCATACTTTTCATATATACTGATATAGAGGCAAAATATTGTTCAAAAGTATTCTCTTTCTCCGGATCGAAAGTATCTATTATTAGTTTATGATATGAAAAAAGTAAGTACTTATCGTTTTTAGTGGTGATTCAAAATTTTATTTTTCATTCGGTTAAATGCATAGTTTTCTTATCATTTTAGCTGTTTCGACACACATATATTGCAAAACATAAAATTTATAACATAGAGACCGAGTGAGTGGCAAATACTTAGCTTTATTAATATTTTATACACGAATATATATTTGCAGCTATTATTAAATTTTAATGAATTCTTCTCATTATTTTGATGTCATGTCAGAGAAATAACACTTTTAACGCCACCGAATGTGTTGACAGAGACAGATCTACAATACGCCAGTTGGGGCCCAAAGGAAAACAATTCTCAAATCGTTTTCATTTTCAAAAATAATATTTATTACAAAGAAAGTGCGCTTTCGAATGAAACTAAAACTATAGTGAATAGCAATGATGAGGATATTTTTAATGGAATTCCTGATTGGGTATATGAAGAAGAAGTATTATCTTCTAGTAATGCCATTTGGTGGTCATCCGATGGATCGAAACTATGCTTCGCTTCTTTCAATGATAGTCAGGTCGATATTATGCAGTATCCTTGGTATGGATCCAACATTGAATCCTCAACCCTATACACCAAAACAATCCAAATAAGATATCCAAAAGTAATATCATAAACATCTGCTAAGATTATATACTTATCATAAGACAAATTCTTATTTTGAAAGCCCGGACGCCCTAATCCGACATTTAAGTTAATGGTTGCAAATTTGGATAAATCAGATGCAACTATAGAATTACAAGAAATAGTACCACCCAATGCTATAATGAATACGTAAGTTGTAAACACTTTCAATAAACATATATATTTCAAACTAATTTTACGTTCAAAGGGACTATTATTTCACGACAGTTACTTGGATTAATAGCGAAAAACTATCAATAACATGGCTTAATAGAGTTCAGAACTTTTCCATAGTTAGCATTTGCACAAGTAATAATAGAGAATGGGGTTGCACTCAGGTAGGCTTTTAGATGCGTGTCTATAGGTTATTAGAAATTCATCATTTAATACTGTATTAACAGTAGTTTTCATTCTTTAGAATCTGGAACAAAAAACAAATGGAAAGGGTTGGATCGATATGTATGATACGCCCCTATTCACTGATAAAGAGTACTTTATCCGATTGCCTAATAATAAGACTTTAGATAATTACAGACACATCGCAAAAGTTTTAATTATGGTATTTTACAAGTGTTTTACAAAGTTTATGTCACTACTGATTTGATTTTTCTATCAATAAGACAGGAGATCCTCAATTCATAACAGAAGGATTATACGACACATTACAAGTTTTAGCTTTGAGTCGTGATGAACATGACATTGAATATCTATATCATATTTCGACTCTACCGGGAAAGCCGGGAGAAAGACATGTTTTTAGAACAATGATTACAAATACTAAAACAAAAATTGCATCCGAGTGTATCACTTGTGATATGGGGGAGGAATGTCTCTACAACACAGCAACTTTCAGCCACAATGCAAAGTATTTTGTACTCGAATGCAATGGTCCCGGAATTCCCAGAATAGAGTTACGCAAGACTGAAGACCATTCTATTATTACAACATTACAAACAAACGAACAATTAAAAAATACTTTGCAAAATAAATTGTTGCCAAAAATAGAAAAATTGCGCGTAAATATTGAGTCATACAGTAAGATATAAAGTTTGAAACCTTTTAGACAATACAACTTTTCTACGCCTTTATTAAATGATATATTTTTGTATTACTTTCACAGACCTTTCAGTTATGCTATATTTGCCGCCAGCCTTCAGGAAAAATGAAATAGTGAAGTATCCATTATTAATTCAGGTAAAATTGCGTGATATGTATTCATAATATAATAATTACATTTAGAATAGTTGTTCTAATGCTCAACTTTTATCGAGTTGTATCGACTACTCATATACTCTAGCAATGAATTGCACGCACACAACAATGTGTGATATCAGTTTCAATGTTTCCAAAAGTTTAAGCTGTAGTTTGCGATTACAGATGTACTATTAAATATAGATGTATAAAGTATTAGAAAATTTAGTATAAAGAGCCCCAACACTTGCCTACATATTGAACAGATCTTTTGAATAGTATTTACTAGTAAAAGATGGAAAAGGTTTTTGCTTTTAAATTTTTCAAAGATTTGAAATATATATTCACGGAATATCGATCGTTGACAAGAAACTTAATAGCGTGTGTCTTGAATCTTAACCAGACTCCATGTCTTCATTCTAGACGTAAATTTATTTCCTATAAAAAGTTTTCTTCGTTTGCTTAAATTGAATCTCATGTGGCTTTTCAAACATAGCATAACTAAAAATCTACTTTAAATGGAGATTCAGCCCAAACATTTTGTAGAGTCTTTCTAATCAAAGTTATTGCCAATTATTATTCAGATAGAATGTATGATTTAATTTAACTCTTTTTCTTAGTGAAAATTTTTATTTAGAAATTAAACATTAATTCCAAGAGCTTTCGACCTCAGTAGAAGTCATCGTCAGAGAAATTAGAGATTAAATGAATTTAGAATTAGACGTTAAAACTTAAGTTCAAATATTATAACAATTGAAAATTTTCACTTATTTCAAAATAATTGAAAGTTTGATGTCTGCTCTTCTATAACTCCAAATAATCAAAGTCTGTAGCACTGAATGAAGTTTTCACGTGAACTCATTTTAAATTAATTTTAAAATATTTGTAAGCACTAAAAATAGCAATACAATTATAAATGCTTGTAATAGTTATTGAAAAAAATTGAAATAAGCGTTTTTCCATAATTATTTCTTCTATAAGGTTAGCTTCTGGAGCAGAATCATTCAAATATAACAAATTTAGCAGATTTGCAGTGATGCTTAAACTTTAATTTCAGTATACTTTTGGTAACTGTTAATATCAGTACTGTACGGGTCATTAGAACAAGTTTCGATAAAATAAATATATAGACTCATCTATAATACAACTCAATTGCAAACTCTATTGTAAACGTGTTATACATGAAAATATATATTTTAAGTTCATCGAAACTTATTTTATCCGCTGTACAGTCATTGAAAATAATGAATAGCCCGGATTTTGGGGGTTTACTATACCTTGACTTCGATTAATTTAGATGAAAATTCTTTTGAGTGAAGCAACTGATGGAAGAAATTATTTTGCTTGAGAGACTTCATCCGCTCAATCAAGGTCTACCAATGAATACAGGTCATTTGCTCAGCAAAATCATATAGATACTTTAAAATTCTGATGAATATAAACTTAAGAAACTTTTGGATTTAGACGGCAGAAAGCTCTAACTGAATATGCCTATGTAAGTACATATACATATATATAAGTAGAGCTTTCCGCCGTCTAAATTCAAAAGTCTCTTAACTTTTTAGGTTAAAATAGATCAAAAATCATTCAGTACGTGTAATTTTGTTTTTCTTAAAAATTCTGAACTTCACAGTTATAGCACTTCAAACTTCAAAAACTAGGTTTTTCGATGAAGCATAACTATTTTATTTTAAGACCGAAAATCTTCAAATTGGTATCAAATGATAGCTTTTTAGAAGCTCTTTCAAGATATCATATTGATATCGATATTGGATTGCAATTCCAATAATTATATAGCTTTAATTATTTTGCTTTGTTATAAAATTCAATGTTTTTTCGAAATGAATAAACAGGAATTTATAATGTATAGGAAAATAATTAAAGCTATATAATTATTGGAATTGCAATCCAATATCGATATCAATATCAATATGATATCTTGAAAGAGCTTCTAAAAAGCTATCATTTGATACCAATTTGAAGATTTTCTGTTGGAAAATAAATATGCAAGCTTCACCGAAAATCCAAGTTTTTAAAGTTTGAAGTGCTGTAACTGTGAAGTTCATAACTTTTAAGACAAACAAAATTACACGTACTGAATGATCTATTTTAACCTACATTCATCAGAATTTTAAAATATTTATATGATTTTCCTGAGCAAATGACCTGTATTCATTGGTAAACCTTGATTGGGCGGATGAAGTCTCTCAAGCAAAATAATTTCTTTCATCAAATGCTTCATTCAAAAAATTGTTATCTAAATTCATTGATGCTAAGGTATAGTAAACCCCCAAAATCCGGGCTATTCATTACTTTCAATGACTGTACATGAATCCCGAGAATCTGCTGTTTTACTGATCTATGTCAGAGATTTTCATAAAACAAAAATTTAATATAAAATCATTAAATCATTTTGATTAATATCAAAAATAATAAGTTATCCAATAATATGAAACTTTGTTTTAACTCAAAACAACTAATATATCAAAATTCAAGCTGAATTGTTTTATCAGCTATTGATTCTCGGCTTAACTTTGTTAACATAAACTTGAGAGCAATTTTACAAAAACATAATTAAGAGTCGTTTGCGAT